>JAQFZC010000501.1:0-48631 GCA_034695205.1 Dicyrtoma fusca
ATCTTTAAAGCTTAGTGTTTCCCTGTAACTGTTAATAAAAAAAATCAAACAAAAATCTTGGCATTTTTTTTGCAAAACAATTTTTGATTGGTCACAAGTGGTCTCACTTAGCACGTTTCAGTCAAAAATCTGAAACTTGTTAGGGGTTTGACGTCTATATCAGCAACTACTAAACAGGGGGTTACCATTATTTTTTTGCAAGCGTACTAAGGGGTTAGCTTGATCGCCCTAAAATATTTAAGGAATACGTTAAGAATTGGACTGCTGGGAGACATTCCAAAAGTGTCCTAAGACTTATGAGCCACCCTGTACACTCTCGATTTTGAAGTCTTAAAGTACCCCAAAACCAAGAGCAGTTCGTAATGCAAACTGCTAGTACGACGCTTTCGGAAGCATTTTTACCGCACTCTGTGCTTCAACGTGGTAACCGCTACGAGTTGCTTCTTTGTAAATTGAAGCGTCTTTCTTTCGTTGTTTCAACGATGCATCCAGTGCAGTGCCAGTCCACAGTCCAGCCAGGGTGTCGGTTACTCGTTAAAATACGCAGCGTCTCAGCCTCATCAGGTCAGTACTCACAAAGGGGCCACGGATCACGGAAGATCGTAATTAAATTAATAATAATTAGATAATTTAGTTAAAAACAAAAGTTATTCTTCACAGTTGACAGTCTACAGATAATTTAATCAAATCAGTGTTTTCCAGCTGGCCTTTTTGGAAATTCGGAGTTTGGTGGTCTGTCGGATGTGTGGGTGAGATTCATGAGCGAACGAACCACGAAAGAGGTGAATTTGTGTAAAAGTAAGTTACCGAACAACAGCTGTTTTGTATTTTGATATACTAATTAAGATTTTTAATGCAACCAAAAAGTAGTATTAAAAGCATAATTAGCACCCATTTGCCCTGTTGCCTGTGGTTTCAAGATTTTTGAACCTCTGTTTGACTTTACCAAAAAATTATAATTGATTTTTAAAAAACAGAAAGGGGCATTATGGATTATTACATCACATTGCATTTTGCTGTATGTTCGCGGATAATGTTGAATGTTCATGTTTGATCTGATTCTGTTGTCTGTGTAAGTAATTTATTAATTACCTAATGGCTGAATGTTGAAGGAACTATAGTAAAGTCAAATACGATGTAGAATAAAGAAAGGGAGGGTAAATGATAAATAGGTTGTAGGTTGGCGGCGGCGGCGGCAAGGGCAAGGGGCAAAGATTCGTGTATCTATTTCATAGTTAGGTACCTGTGGTTGATAGTTTTAAATATATTTTATTTAAATATGTATCAGGCTGCAATACTGCATTAATGATTGATGGCAGTATACATATTTGATTTCAAATTCCTTTCGAATTTCAGAGATTCCAGAATTCCAGACCACCACCAACTACTTATGACTTATCGCTGTGCCCTTTTGCCTTTTGCATTACCAGTTTCCGATTCAATTGTTGTTGTTGGGTGTAGTTGTTGAATATGTCTTATCCGCGGGATTCTATTTCGACGGCTGAAGCTCGTAAGCGTGGATTCGTAAGCTATAATTTAGCACCGGAGGACAAGCTCTACACTTGTCCGTATGTTACTTCTCATCAAGTGTTGTAAGTACCTAATTATAATTATTGAAAACAGTTATCAGTAGTGGTGATTTATATTTATTAGTGCATTATCGAATATTTGTGATTTGTAGTTCATAGTTGTACAATAAATGCATGATTCTATGAAATTCGAAATTTATTACAAGTTGCTCCTGTTACTTTCTGGTTTCAAATAGGGAGCATCGCTTCTCTCGGCATTTGGTCAAGTGTCGAGAAAATTACAAAAAATTAATGGCCAAGACTGGGAAGGAGATGGAGATGGGGATTTGTAAATGGAACTTCAATCATCATGTCCCAACGATGGAGATGACCACTCATGAGATGATATGTTCCGATTCAGCGAGAGTTGTGGACTATTTGATCGGAGTGCAGAATTCTAATACTAGTTCCGGTTCCACGGGCTTTTCAGCTCCCAACTTACGAGGGGCGAGGAGCACTGCACCACATGGACAGGACCCGATGGAAGAGGATTGGGAACCTGATGTCCAAAGAAATATTCAGAACGGAACTGGATCTTATGATCCTCACGTCAAACTTGCCATGAATAAGGGACTCATTATACAGTAAGTACTCATTGCATTAGTGTAATTTAAAGCGTTAAATACGTAATTATATTCTTGATATTGATTGTGATAGATGCTTAACTTTTTTTTACTATTTTCAGGAGCATGCCTGGAATTTCAACCCCAGCTGAGCGTAAAATTTTTCGGGAAGAGCAGGCGAGGGCCTTTGAAGACCGAGGTGGAGACTTTTATGATGAAGCTCGATCTGCTGTAACGCACAGGGTCGTTCAAGCTCAAATCCCCATCCCAGTGGCAACCGTTTCTTCAACGCCATCGGAAGCTCCATCTTCATCTGCTTCCAATTCCAGCTTTGACGTTCGTCAGCAGCGTGCTATGGATATTGCTCAGGCTCAGCGAAATGCTGCTCTGTCTGCTGAACACCAGAAGGGTGCCAATAAAAACCGAAAGAAGTCCCAAGCTTACGATCAGATTTCCGCCATTCTGGACATGGCTCGTTCAGAAAGTCTGAACGCTGGCTCAAGTTCTAGTGCTGCATCGATCGCGAGCACAGCGTCCAGTACTAGTACTGCTACGCTGGAGGCAGATACAGCTTCTGTGACTTCGGACGATTCTGGCTACCCTAATTGTTTTTGAATTTACACGCAAATTGTACTCTCAGGTTAGCCAGATTAAAGTCTTATTCGTCGTTTTCGTTTTTGTTTCTATTTGCTAAGGATAGAATTTGATTGAGATTATTGTTTTTTAAGAGTAGTAAGTAACTAAAGTATGTGTTCACAATGTGTGTAACAATTTTTGTTAGATAGTTTATGTATTAGTAGTAAACTACGGGGTATAGTTAGGTATTACAATTACTTATTACTAAAGCCGTATCGTTTTTGTTAGATACCTATGACTTTACTTAATTACCTAAATGGTCAGTATACAAACTTATATGCATCGAAGTAATACTTAAAATAAAATAACAAATTGTAGATTCCAATCGTTTATAAAAGTTTTATTGTATTACATACGGGTGTAAACTTCGGTATTAATAAATAAAATGTATTAATAAATTAGCTGGATCACATAATTTTATGTCTGAAGTATAAATAGTTGCTGCTAGCTGTAAAAACATTTAGCAAAGTAAAGTATTCGTACTACCAACTACCACCGTTTGATTAAGCGAATAATTCGAATTTATCTGCTTCTTTTGGTATCAGCAAGGCCCCAGTCAGTTTTCTCATCGAAGTCGACCGAAATCTTCGGATAAATCCTTCTTTTGTTTCCTGTCACATCCGTTCCCCCACGGCCACGGGGTAAACCCAAGCGTCTCTTAACCGAATTATTGAATAGTTGGGGTCGCACCCCAGAGGGGACGAGAAGAACATACAGTGAATACGCGAGTGTTGGAAGTATCTTGAGTAAAACATAGATGATCCCGATAATCAATGAAAATGTGATCGGCTGCCCGTCAATTATTTCCGGATATATTTTTTCTAGAAACCAATCATTTCCCAGCGGTATGTCTTGCTTCCTCAAAGAATTAATAGGGCTCTCTAGGACACTTCTGCTACTGTCCACTTGCATTCTTCTGGTTTCACTTATTGACGAAGGGGATCCAACAGCACTCTTCATATTCACGAGTGCAACTAAAACAAATAGAGTAGCTAGTGTGTAGGTGTTATAACAGTAGCTAAAACTAAACTGTGACATTTCAAAGGAAAGTCTGGTCTGCGTCTCAATTCTCAATCACTGTCCAAATATACAAATAACTTCTTTAACTTCTTCTTAGCTTTGCTTTTATTGATTAAGTGCAGTGTGTGAATCCCATCCAAGTCAAATCAGAGGATGCACTTGCACAGTAATTAATTTTTGGAGGTGAAATCTCTGTGCTTGCCGCACTGGTACCACCTGCACTTTTCTTATCTGCACAGAAGACAGAAGTCTAATCTGAAGTGTAGTTGAAGTGGACAGTCAAGAACTTTTTGGCTGGTCATCATTTATTTCAGGATTATAAATTCTAAATAAATCAAATTTAACAATGGAAAGGAATCAGAATTGTAGGTCATTATCAGCTTCAGCTTCATGGCATTTGGTATTGTTTGAAAGCATCAACAATCGACGTGTATTCATTAGCATTATTGTAATTTGGCTCGAAAGGCATCTTGAATCTTGAATTATCCAAATGGTGCTGCAAGTTAATACACTGGGTTCAAATTTTGACTAATTCTTCTCACCTTACTTCTAAATGCCTTCAGTGCAAATAGCTAGTACGCAGATCCAATGGATTTAATGATTTAAATGCAAATATTGTTTTATTTCTCACCGCATCGCTAACTCTACGTTGTATTCTTTTGCTGTTTTTGGCGTCTTCCTCTTTAGTAGAGGTTGTGTCTAGTGACCCGTTTCCCTATATTTTAGGATAGCACACTTGGGTAGATAAGGTCACAAGTTTAACGCACTGCTTCGACACATCTATATCTGTAGAATGTATCTGTTAACAAAATTAATACACTCCACTCTTACATGTGCTTCGTATGCTAACAAAACAACTATGACCAGCCTCGCTAGACGTTCTATAAAAAATCGTTTTGTTTGTACTGGTACAGATATAAGTTTTGTGAAAATCTAAAAAAAAAAAGTAAATGTGTTTTAATTACTTTGAACGCTACAAAAATGCAAAGAATCTGAGGAACTGGAAACCCAAATTAAATATTTAAATAACGCCACAATTTGATTTTAGTATTGGTTTATACTAGTTGATAGGATTCGCTAAATGATTTTTGATTCCCTATCACATAGTATATCGCTGGTGCAACTGCAAAATGACCATAAAATCCTGGCAGAATAGAGAGCGAAAAATATAAATCTATGGATTTGCTTGGAAAACCTTGTGTTTGGGTGGACACCCAAAGACGAAAGGTTCAGTGTGTCAAAAAACTCATAAAATCGTCATAAAAAATGCATTTATTTGTCTTTAGATAAATAGACTTTTAGTTGGAATACAAATGTTCGTTGTATGAAGGATGAGACCGGATGATGCGTGATGGCGTGGAAGTTTGGAATACCTACAGATTTTAGTTTATTTGTAATTAACAAAATTAATAGCTGTTTAAACTAACGAGTTCATGTTGACAAACTAAATCTTAGTTTAGCGTTTCCTTTCAAATCCACTATAAAACTGACTGAACTTCATCAACATTCATTCATTCAAATTCTAGCCATCTCTAGCTTTCAATAAGTCAATTTCCTTTTCGATCATTTTCAAAATTAAATTCTTTTTTTCACAATTATTTTAAAAAAATAATAAAAATCCGAAATGCCAAAAACGAAGTTGTATTCCTATTCAGTCTGTAAAGTCTGTATAGGCCTGATTCTGTTTGCGTTCGGAGAGATCGTGCATCTTGCCAATGCCGATGGAAGTTCTGCTATAGAATCCTCAGTACAAAATGATTTTCTAGCCACTACTGGAGAGCCGGACGAAAATGAATCCCACAGGGATTCAAGACGTACGTGTTTTTCCTTAAATTTTGTCCACAAATTTTGTTTGATTTAAAAAAAATTAATTAATGAAAATATATTTATTTTTTGTTCTTTCCAGTGTTTCGCTTTTGGCCAGGATTTGCAAAGCCAACAGACAATGGAGGCGATGCCTGTACCGTTGGAACATCAGTTGGAACCTGTCAAACTAAGTAAGGCACCATTTTTTAATTACGAGAATTACGACTAAACTTATTCAAAAAGCTGATAATGTTTATTCGCATTACGATTTCATTTATTTCTTATTTTTTTAGACAATACTGTAACGTCAAAGGAGGCACTATTCTCGACTACACCAGTTGCAAGGGAAGCCACACTATCTGCTGCCAGTGTAAGTTGATTAAATGATTAATTATATGTGGTCAATTCCTTCTCAATTCTTCAATTCTATAACTTTATCAATAAATCCGTCAATAAATTCGTACTTTTCAATTGCAGTGAATGCAATTAATCGATGCCAGACGGAAGATCCGTGTACTATTAAGGACAGCTCAATTCTACTCACAAATGTTAACGGTGGAACTCATCAGAGACACTATGTGTTCCCAAAGGTTGGCTTTTTGTTGTAATTATTGCTTCTTCAGAAAATATTATGGAAGAATTGTGTTTCAAGTGGTTTCCTCAATCTAAATTAGATCTAATTTAATACTCATTTGTGGTTTTGCTTTGTGTTTTATGAACTTTTGATACAGCTGAAAGGAGTCTGTCAACTGAAATTAAATGTAGTTAATTTCGAGCTTGCCCCTCCTAATGACGACGGAGTTTGCAACGTGGACAGCTTAACTATTACTGGATCTTCCACGGTCAAGCATTTTAACCTTTGTGGTTCTGTGTACAATCAAGAGTGTAAGTTTTCCACCAATAATGCAATGTAAATACCGGCTGTTATAATTGTATTGCGTTGTTCGTGTAATTATTTGGTGTTTCTTTTGGATTTTTCAGTGTTCTTGGATTTTGGTAGTTCGGACAAAATCAATGTGAATATAAACGTTCGGAATTCAGGTGGAGCCCGCTACTCCATTTTACCCACCTTCATTCGGTGTGATTCTTCAAAACGGGGTCCATTTTTTTTATTAGTTATTCTGTTATATTTTTTGGCGTATCGATCACAAATCACTTCGATCCATTAGCGTTAGTCAGTTTGCCGTTGGGCTGTTAACCTAATGCTTGACTTTTGGTGCTTTTGACTTCATTTACAGCTCCTTCACACTGCCTGCAATACTTTACAACAATGAAGGGGACCGTGAGGAGCTTCAATTACAATGCTTCCACTGGGATGCACCTGAGCAATCTGGATTATAACGTTTGTATCAAAGCCTTCGATGACACGTCTTCCATCACTGTTCGTGATTTACTTTCCTAAGAATTAACAAATATCTAATTAATAATGACCCACTTATTTTTGTGATGAAGTCAACACATTTGTTTTTATTACAGTGGACAGCCTGTAATGAGCCTAATATGCTGAGTAGCTTTGTAATAACTGGGAATCCAAATAATGGAACAATGCTACGAAGTGGAGAAGATTGCATTACCGACTGGGTCAGTATTTACGGCGAAAACCGTCACTGTGGCACTAGCTTTGGGACAGCTACAAGTAAGCTCTTACCTATTTTGTTTTACAAAACTGTATACCACCCTAAAATTAATTTCGCTTTTTCAATTAGTTTATGCAAACACTATCTAAAAAGCGGTCATTTTTGTCTTTTGCTTCCAGGCACAGCCAAGCCATTTTTACTAAACGTTCATTTTGATGCCACGGAATTCTCACTACTGTCCACGATTGGAATGCCTAATGGTTGTGGGATCCCCAATTTTCCTAACCTAATGTGTTCCGATGCGACGGGGGTCTGCGTCTGTCAAGTTCCGGTCGGTGGCGGGGATTTTAGCGATTTCTTGTCTTCAGCAGATTTACTCAATACGGGTTTTTGTCTTGATTACAGCCAGGACGGGTAAATGTGTGTCGCAAGAAGAATCCCACGCCTACATGAAGAATAGCAAGTTTTTCTTGGACATTTTTACTTCTACATTTTGAATTACGTAATTATTGTTATTTCCATGTTATTTTGTGTGCCGTGGAATAGAGGCGTATAGTATTATGTATTTATTATTTATTGTTGTTGCATGAATTATGCCTATTTTACAGTAATTGTTTTAAAGTTATTTACAGCGTAATAAATTTTCATTGTACAATGATGGAATCTAAGAGCGTAGCTTTGTGGTCACTTCCCACAGTACTAGGGACCTACATACACATACATCAGGTAGTAATTGTATACAAAACGTGTACAAGTTGTTTCCCTGTAATTATGTACGGGAACTCTTAGTAATTGTGGAAATAAATCGCAAATACAGATAATCATTTTGTGTATCGCCAATCTTTCACTCTATTTCTGAGCATAAACATCAAACTTTGTCGAAGTACAAGGTCGAACCCTAAGCTTCAAAGTTTCGGCTGAAATACAGCGATCATAATAATTTAGGAAAATGTAGCCTACACAAGTAAGCAGTAACTTACTTGTGTAGGCTGAAGATATTCTACACTATTTTGGCTTCCATCGCACCGTATCGGTAAACTATTTGTAATGCTCATTACAGTAAATCTCATAGTAAATAGTAATAGTTTTCTTTCCTGTATTCTAGCAATTCGAATAAAAGTAGGTAATTTAAGTGCCGAGCAATAAAATTTGAGCTTTATAGTGTTTAAGCAGAGATTTGCGGTATATAAATACAGATGGCACGTTTTGGCTTGCCCTTTGCTGGATTATTATTACTGCTATTAGGAAGTTAATCCCGTCCCTACTCTACTACCCGCGTACATGTGTCCTTTATGCCCAAAACATGTTGTGTGATAATTTGCTCACATTTTCTTGCACTAAAATCTAAAATCCAACCGACCGTCCACAAGAAAACCTTCGCTCGCACACCGATTTCGGTTTCGGAGGCAAGGGAGCCAGAGAACTGGGTTGAGATAAAAACTTAATGCCACTGGACTGACTGGACCACTGGCTGCTGTAGGTCTGCACTATACTTAATCAAATTATTTTAACTTGACTGAGAGCACGCGATTTTATTAGGTATAAATGTCCCACAGCCAAGCCAGCTCCAAACCAAACGAAACCAAACCAAGAGCAATAGGGAATAAGAACAGTAGAATTCAGGCTTGGAGATAGAATCGACGAATCAGATAGGTAATTACCTATAGGGGCCCACAGAGCGTCGGTGAAGGGGCAATGTGGCGGAAGTGCTGTCCTACTTTAAAAGCATGTATTATTGTGACTGGAAAATCCAGTTCCACGGTCTCCTTAATATCATTTTAACGTAAAAGCCAGCACTCATTTTTAAAATGTATGTTTATAAAAATTGCACATGCTATTATTACACATGTTTAGAAGTCTAAATAGTAGTTTCACTGGATTTGAAAAGTAATAAATTTAGGTTTTACTGTTTTTGAAAAGTGCAAACAGCAGTTTTGCTAGTTTTTGAAAAGTGTAAAAAATAGCAGTTTTGCTAGTTTTTGAAAAGTAATAAATAATAGTTTTGCTGTTTTTGAAAAGTGCAAACAGCAGTTTTACTGTTTTTGAAAAGTAATAAATAATAGTTTTGCTGTTTTTGAAACGTGCAAACAGCAGTTTGACAGTTTTTGAAAAGTAATAAATAATGGTTTTGCTGTTTTTAAAAAGTAATGAATAGCAATAATATTTTACTATTTTTGAAAGTGTAAAAAGCGGTTTTTACTAGTTTTTAAAATATGTAAAACGGTTATTAATACTTTTTGTAAACACTGCACTACTACTGGTAAAAAGTAGATTGTTTGGACTTCCGTCAAATGACATTAATTACGCGCTTGTTGAACAAACTCTCTCGTCACAATGCTTTTTAGTCGGCGATTGAACTACCGCCACAATGCTTCTTCACCCCCGATACGTACTGGTTTCATTGGATACATACGTCTCATTTACATATTCGATTTTCGGTGTCAGTTCAAAGGGAAGCAGGGTAAAATATAAAAATAAGAATCAGGCGTACAAAGGTGTAATTATTTTATTATTACATGGCTTATTTATTTGTTTAAATAAAAAAAAGTTAGTCACTAATACCCGGTGAGAGCGAGTGCGAGGGCGAACCAGCGACCACAGCTCAGTTACTCGGGCCCTCCTGGTGATTACAGAAGTTCATTCCAGGAGTTGAGCAGTCTGCACTGCGGATTTTGTTAGCTTTGCTTCCAAGCCAAGAGAAATTCTAATATATTTCTCCTAACAATAAATTATTGTTACTATTAGTTCCAGCTTCCAATTAGCTCAGAAAGAATTATTATTATAACTGATTGGACTAATTAATTACTAATTATGGAAGACAAGAGTGTCCAGGTGGCCCGGCCGGCCATTCCACTTCCAACTTTTGAAGCTCCAGAGGAGCAAGAACTTCTACCAGAACAGAAGGACGCACTCAATAAAGTACTCTAAAATATAATATTTGAAATTTTATCAATTATCGTATTGAAAAAATTAATTAATTTCTTTCGTATATTTTTTGTAACAGTTCCGTCAACTAATCAGAGACGATTTGGACGACAGGCGGTTACAAGATGACTTATTTCTCCTGCGGTGGCTCACAGGTTAATATGTTTACAGCACAGCACAAAATAAAATCGATCCATACAAAACATTATGGATTTAATAATTTACTGATAAAATGATCTTACTGTAATAGTAATAAATTATTCTTTTTAAATCCAACAAATTACAAAATGCTACAAAACAACTAGCACGTGACTTTGACATTCAAAAAGGACACGCTATGCTGAGACAGGTAAAATAATTTTATAACAATAATTAATTACTAGTTGTTTTTTTGTAGTAATTATTATTTATGTATTAACGTATTAAGATTGATCATCTATTTTGATTTGACTTCCTTTGCACAGTCCTTGAAATGGAGACAGGATAACAACATCGACGCTCTTAAATTTGAAATATTTCCTGACAATTATCGAACCGACTATCCCTACTCGTACAATGGCAAAGATAAAGACGGCAGACCAAGTAATTAACTCATACAATCTACAATTAATAAAAATATTCATAGTTTATTATGAAATATCAATAAATTGTAGGTTCCTTAACCTATTCGGAACTGGGAACCATCAGTCATTGAAAGAATGCTTTGAAAAAGTGTTTATTCTACAAATTAACCTTTTCAAAATGATCAAAACTAGTAATTAACAATTCAAAAAGGTCGAAACAAGTAATTATTAGCATTTTTAAAAAAGGTTGAAACTAGAAATACCGTAAAACTTCCAATAAGTCCCCGCCTCTAATAATTCCCCGGCCTCTAATAACTCCCGGGTTAAAATCCCAAAATTAGAAATAATTCCCCGCCTCTAATAATTCCCCGGTACATTATTAGAAGCATTTTAAAAGCGCATATTCTACAATGGCGGTAGTGCACAGAGCACTTTCTACAGTCTACAAGAAGAACTCCTAGAGTAAAAGTGCTGGTATATAATTCATACTTAATTACTAATCGATATGTTCATTTTTAAATAATTCCCCGCCTCCAATAATTCCCCTGCCTCTAATAATTCCCGGGTCGGAGAGCTGAAATTTGCGCTAATTCCCCGGGGAGTTATTGGAAGTTTTACGGTAACCACTTTCAAAAAGTTGTAAAACTAGAAATAAACAATTTCAAAAAGACGTAAAACTAGATGTATTACCGTTTTGAAAAGGTTAAATAGAATTCTTTGGAATATACATTTTTTGGAATAATTAGTACTTACATTTCCACTGGGTCGTTGGGACTTGCGGAAAGGCTGTGACCTGGGTCAAAAGGAAACGTTGGTTCGCTACATGGATCAAATATTTGAAGTTGGAGTTCACCTCTCTGCGAAAGCATGTTGGACGAACAATCCGACGAAATTCCATTTTCAAGTCCTCGTCCTCATGGATATGGAAGGCTTCACTTATCGACAGCTTCTACATGGAAAAAGTACTGAGGCTATAGTTTCAAAAAAATAATAATAAATTATTGCACTGATCAATTCTCTACAAAAATATAAACAATAAATTATTATTAAATTTATTTTAATATTTTCATGCAGCTATTGAAGCTATAGCTGATCTAATTCGCCATTACGAGCGTCACTACCCGGAAACTTTACATAAAGCTGTCATCGTCAATGGTAATAAAGTTAGTTTTTGGCTAAAAATTAAATTATGTTTTAAATTATTGGTTTAAAAGTTTAATAGAAAAAATACACTTCATTGCATTGTGTATTAATTTTATTTTTTTATGATTCTAGCCCCATGGATTTTTTCGGTTCTATTTGGTTACCTGAAGCCCATGATGGCAACACGAACTTTAGGTAAAAGCTTTGTTTTCAACGCAGACAAGGAACAATGGCTCCCTTTTCTCCTAGAAAGTGTTCAATTGGAATCACTGGCCGTGTCCTTTGGAGGAACTTTACCGGATAACTATCACGAAAAAATCCAGTATCTACTGTAATTTAGTAGTTTTACTTAAGCAAAACAACAACAAAACGAAAAATTAATCACATACCATTCAAACAAAAAGTGCATATAATCTGAGTCATTTGTTCAATATTCAATATTAAAGGCGTTTTAGTAAATTGTACAAAACAGAGTGCTTAAAACATAAGTAGTTTTACACTGCTTTCAACCAAGTTCTTGGCTAATCCATCAAATTTGCATCGCTGTACTGCAAAGCAACACGGTTTTTAATTAGTGACCATACTATTATCATTATTAGTAAAGAATCCCTTGATTGAATCACAAAAACACTATTTTTAAATGTGACTTATAATTTTTACACTTTTAACTCCGTCGCTGCTGGCGAAAATACGCCGCGCCGCTCCCAATCATGTGCACCCGCTACTGTCGACGTCGCTGCGTCTTTATCATGCGCTACCACGTCCTCTACTTCTTCAAAACACTTTGCCGACGAAATCCTGACACTTTAATTGGCTGGGAGCTCTACCTCATTGATCGATTCCTTTTCCGAATCGTCCCCCTGACTTACAATACCCGGCGGATTGGACGTTATCAAAAGTTTCTAATTGTAATTAATTTTTATTTCGTTTCAATATTTTTGAAAATCTGGATTCCAGAATCAACGACTTCCAACGACCTACCTACCTACAGCCTATACTGTACAGTGCAACGATCTATTAAATCAAAATTTCTTTGGCTATATGTATGTGTATAGGCACTACAACTAATTTGGGCCATCACCATGTCCTTCAAATGCTACATGTTCCACATTGCTTCCCTCAAGTGGGTCCACGATGCCGTGTACACCCTCTGGGAATTCATTCTTTGGGTTCAGTTCCCCCTGCTAACCTTCTTCTACCTCCTGTCAGCCAGATTCAAAACCTATGATAATTCCTGGCTTCACATGGTATGGTAACTGGAGTTTCAACAATTTAAGAGTTCATTTTTGCCATCTTTTTCTCATTTGTTCGTTTTGCTTGATAAATCGTCAACGGTTCACTTTCTGCTGATTTTTGATTTTTCGAAATTCTGATACTCAAACGGTCATCTGTCTCTGTGTTTCTGTAGGTTCGAGTAATAACTTGGTTTTTACTTTTCCTATCCCTCCTGGTCGTGGTCTTTGCTTTGAATCAAGTCTCAGCCTTTCCTACAGGTCTCATGGATGAAGTCTGGGCTCGAGATAATCAGTTTTTGGAAAAAGCGGATCATCGACCAGCTTGGATTATGAATATGCAACGACCCCTGGTTTGCTGGCGTAAAACTTAATTTAAAATTTCAAGACTAATTATTAATAAACCGGGATTTCGACGGTAAATGTAAATAGTATACTACTTAATTAATTTAACCTAGGAATGCTGTGGGTATCGTGAGCCGAATGACTGGATTTCAGGTTTAGTTATATTTTAGAAAAAATTGGTTATAATAATAATAATTAAAATTACAGTCTATTTTTTTACCAAACAAATTACGAACTGCTCCAGGTAAATCTTTGGAGCTTCCGTACACGTGCTGCCCCACAACAGTGTTTGAGAGGAATTGCACTCTCAAGATATCATTTCATACTGTGGGTACTCGATCTTACTATGTATAAATTTATTTGTTAAGTTATTACTTTGTTTTAACAATTAAAATACAAAAATAATGCTTACACTGACGCAGGGCTGCTTATGGAAAGTAAAGGAGCTCTACGACACCTGCAAGCCTCTCATGGTGCAAGGGGCAGCTGTGAATTTGATCATTTTAATAATAAATTATGGGCTCTTCCGCTATTTGTACAAAAGAAATTCCCAAGGTTGGCAGATAGATATTACCTGGCATGAAGCTCTACTTCCCGTCCTTCGGGTGGAACTTCCACAATTGCCCACGGGAATAAAGAAACCACCCCCGAGGAAAGTCCGGATGACCGAGTCTGAGGCTGTAATAGACATGCTAAAGCAAATCAATAAATTTGAACAGGAAAGAGACAGGGAAAAAAACAAGAGAAGATCAACGGGGTCGGGTCGTCCATAGTAAAATACGGCTCTCCTTCTCTTGTGTCTTTGTCTGCCAGTGTGGCTTCACGACGACAATTTATTTTTATATAAAGTGATCCCTATAATGTATAAACAGCTTGAATAAAATACATGGTATTAAAAGTGCATACAAATAAAATAATCACTGTTGAATAAGTACGTCGTGCAAACTCCTACAATCTTACAAAATCTATAATAATATTATAATAAATTATATATTATATTATACATTATGATGATTGTGCTCTCTAGTGTTTTGCATAAAAGCGTTTGAATTCTGCTGCACAAACACAACAAACAAGCCACTACAATACCCCTACATTTCATGGCAACATGGCCGCTCATCAAAAAATGTCAAAAAAATATGTAATCCAAATATTTGGAAACATTGTTTTAATTCTTAAAACTAAAAAAGTGATCACAAAATAAAATTATTAATATATTATTCAATTATTTTGACCAGCAAAAAGCACAATGTCAGAAAGAGAGATTACAAAAATAAATATAGTTGCGGATGCTGGAGTGGAGTTGATGGAGTAGGAGTTCTGTTAGCGGACTAAGTGGACTCACAGTCAGATTCTGCCAGCATCAGATTTAAAAATTAATATTAATAATAAATTATTTTGCTGGGACTGCACACTGCACTCACTGCACATTGCATTGTACAGCAGTTTAACTACACAGCACAACAATACCAATCGCAAACCTTCAATAGTTTGTTTTTCAAAAATGTTCCTAACGAAAAACTCCAAATACATACAACAAAATGCACACTTTATACTTTTGAATTGGAGTTGGACACTCATCTGGCTTGGCTTAAGGAGGTTCCCAATGACAAAGTCGGAATTAGTTTTCAAGGACCAATTTATAGGAGACGTCGGCGAACTACCAGAATACGCTTGGATAGACTGTACAGGGATTTTTGAGGATATTCTGAATGGTGAAGATGTCGAGGAGGATAGGTTTAAAATCAGCTATGATTTTAAATACTTAGAAAGGGCTCCTTCCCAAAATTACTGCGATCAGCTAGAGATGGGATCATTGGAATTAAAGCTGGGGGTAGAAAATATTGAAAATGGTAAAGAGCTACCTTATTACTTTTACTATACCCCAATCCATGCATAGCAATTATTAGCAATGCACATTAACAGTAAATCTTTTTATGAAAGAGCCTAAGCAGTCTTAAAGGCAGATTAATATGTATTAAATTAATGTTATGGAAGTTAAAAATAATTAACTAATCCCAAAAATCCAAGGCAGAAAAACTTTACGTGCTGAAAAAAGTCTTTAACAATTTGTAGGTGAGCAAGTAGAATTTGACAGCGTCGTCATTATTATTCCTAACAGCTTAAAGTTTCTTACGTCTCACCAAGACCAGTTCAGGTTCTCAGCCGCCTTTTTCGATGAAGATTTTGGTGAATCGCTGCGATGCTTCAGACCTCTGGACGTAATAAAACTAAAAATTAAATCTCAACATCCCAGAAATCATAATTAGCATCAACTATCATCCTAAACTTATACATATTAATTTAGTTAGTTCCACGTAAAATAAAAAGTTAAAGGCAATTATTAATTTAGTAAATAACATCCTTACGATAGATAATTTAATTTTTCTTGTGCTTTTATATTTACCTCCAACAGAGCATTTTTCTTATTTCTGACTCCAAGTACAATGACAATGACGATGTTTATGCTGGCTCTTCCACGAACACAAACGCAGAGATTGTGATCTACAATCTCCCATCATTTCCGATGACATTGGAAGTCTACGTTCGATTCCGGATTCTGCCCCATAATTTAGCCGTTCATGACTTACTCACGTTTGAAATATCCGATTCGTCAGGTAATAATTTTAAAAATATGCTCCGACTGCCCGACTTGAACTAAAGATTACAGTAAAAAATATAAATAATATTATTCGTAATAAACTATCAACTAATTTAAGCTCTGAACTAAATAAAATAGCTAAAAACCCAGTGCAAAAGGAAGCAACACCATTGTTGTTGACCCAGCAGCATCAGCCAAATGTGACCGATGAAACACAGATTGTAAGGAAACGACGAGAAATAGTAAATTTTAATGTTGAAGATTTAAGCACTTTTACTGACCTGTCACTCACCGAGAACGATGACACAATCAATGAACAAGAGCTGCTACAGAAATCGTCATCATCCGATGTGTCATTGGCAAAAGGTTCCGTTGACGAAAATGAAAGCAAAGTCAAACCTGAAGCTGACACATCGTCAAACAAGACAAAGCGGGATTTGACAAAAATTCTTCGGATCTCGGGTGTAAATGACCACATCGACATCGACAGCCCCTTAATCACTAGAAGTAAGAATAAAACCAGTCGACTCTCCCGCAAATTGCTTCAAAAATCGAAAAATATCAAGAAAGCAGGAAAGACAAGCTTAAGGCGGCGAACTTACGACCTTTCAGAGGAAATGGAATCGGAAATCCAACTCAACAAACAACCCTTCAACATTAAAAAGCTGGGCCACAAACCCTTGCTAGTGACCAAGAAAAAGCTAATCAGTTCGAACAAAACCCGAAAATTCTTCAACAGAAATGTTCTACAAAACTTAACGGATCACACAAAATCTCACACGCACGATTTTAACATTATAAGTAGGCGCCGTGGACACGTGCAGCGCATGTTCAATCCAGTACCTGAATCCGAATCAAACCTGACGAGTTTGGCTTCTTCGAATCGTGAACGTAAATTAAAATCAGCGAAACTGGCGAAGGACCAAAATAAGTCATTCATTCAATTAAAAAGAGGTCACATTTTACGAACAAAAACTAACGGGAGTGACAGTAATACAACAAAAAATATTTCCATGTCAGTTCCACGGAGGATACACAATAAAAGCTTAAAAGAGCTCACAAATCTCAAACGAGACAAGAAATTAAATCCAAAAGTCCCTGGGAAGCTGTCCAAGACGCTCCGTCATTTCAGCGAGAATGTGAAGAATCCCCCGAAGCAGTTCCCGAATCAAACCAGGTTAGTTCAGCTCAAACGGGGCCGTCAGTCTCACAAAATCCGTAGCAACCAGTCACTGGAACTACTGGGTCCCGTACAAGGTCGAATGGCAGAGGTAAAAAAGAAGAAGCAAAATCTCCAACGGACTGTTGCACTGCTAAAGAATGAGAGTATTGCAAGTGTTAAACGGGGTCATCAGGGTCATCGTGGAATGAGAGTGAAAGTACTAGATAAAACAAAGCCTGAAGGTCGGTCCACTTCCATTCTATCCAAAGAAGACAAAATCAAACTCGAGAGACTGTCAACTCTAGGTTTAAAGAGGGGTCATGTCAATATCAAGAAAAATACGACCAAGGCTCCGTCTCATAATCGACGGCCCTCCTCCGACATTGATCCATCAACAGATTTGAAAGCAACTCAGAATTTAATTCCAATTAAGCGTGGCCATAAAATCCGTCCGAAAAGTCAAATTTTAAATTCAAACGAATCAACAAAACTAATCAAAGCTAGACCGAGGAATTTAGACGATGGGGATTTTAAAGGCAACACGAGTAATAGTACTCTGGAGGACTTTCACCTGGTTTTTAGGAAAAAAGGTCACAGACCAAGGCCAAAAAGTGGTAATCATGCCTCAAGGGTTGTCAAAATTTCTAGATATAGTCCACAAAGGAAAAGCAACCATAACCAATCACAAATTGTAACAAAACTACCAGCAAATGCCTTAATCAAATTAAAACGTGGCCACCCTCTTGTCCCCAAACACAAAGGGGATCGAATTCATCCAGAGATTCATGTTGGGAGAGCTGCCAGAATCCGGACCGTAGATGACCATCAGGGTGTTAAAGACGTAAACGGAGACGGATCCGGATCGGATTCAATCGACAAAAGTGGAAATAAAAAACATATTGTGAATGTCAAGCGGGGTCATAAGAGGCTATCAAGTGATTTTGCTCGAACTATGGGCCAACTACTAGACAAGGATGTTCAAGTTGTAGCTGAGCCGATGGATGACCCTCAACCAGAAGAAGGTCCTATCATCGACTACATTGATTCACCAAAACTGATGCGGAAGGGCTACACGAAAGAGGTCATTCTCCGACACGGCAAGGATATTCCCCTGACGGTGGACGACGTCTTTACGGGATGTGGAAGAAATTACTCTTGCTTTCATTTCCCAAGTGGCTGTTATCTAAAGAAGAATTGTCAGGTGGGCATGACATATCAGGTTGAGAAAGGCCTCCATGTTCGGATCAAACTTGTCGCTACGACCAAGAGCTATGTAGCCGTTGGGTTTTCAAAAGATCAGTATATGGTAAATTACCTAATAGTAATAATTTAATAATTTGATATTTTAAAATACTTGTTTGCAAAAATGCTGTTTCAAAGAATTTATTGACAAGAATGTTTGAAAGACCGTTCGTTTTTAAACAGTTTCGTTTAAGTTTTAGAGACCTACGTTATTTCAAAGAAATCGAGACTTTTAAAAGCGTTTTAAAGATATTTCTGTTTGGAATTAATAAATTTTCATTTTCAAATAAATGGGAAATTTTGAAACTGCGGATTAAAAACGAAACATTTTTAATTTGGAAAACGCTTCTAGAATAAATAGAGTATTTGGAATTTGCATTTTAAAAATTGAACGTTTTTTGGAAACTGCATTTTAAAAATTGAACGTTTTTTGGAAACTGCATTTTAAAAATTGAACGTTTTTAGGAAACTACATTTTTAAAATTGAACGCTTTTTGGAAACTGCATTTTAAAAATTGAACGTTTTTTGGAAACTGCATTTTTAAAATTGAACGTTTTTTGGAAACTGCATTTTAAAAATTGAACGCTTTTTGGAAACTGCATTTTAAAAATTGAACGTTTTTTGGAAACTGCGCACCTGCTTTCCGTAGGTCCAGCATTTTGCCTACGTGTTACTATCTACTGTCGCTAATTTATTTATGTTTTCTAAAACTACGTTTTCTAAAATGGTGTTATTGTTATTCCTTCCACGTACAGGGTGATGACGCTGTAGTAATTTGCAAAAGAGCCGCAGGATCTGACAGAATTGGCGTATGGGAGGCGTATAATACTAACTTAATAGGAACGTCAGCTTCGCCCACCATTGTTGAAGTAGCTTATTTTGGCCTTTTGGCTTTTTTAAACAAATAAA
Source organism: Dicyrtoma fusca (assembly GCA_034695205.1). Taxonomy (NCBI): domain Eukaryota; kingdom Metazoa; phylum Arthropoda; class Collembola; order Symphypleona; family Dicyrtomidae; genus Dicyrtoma; species Dicyrtoma fusca. The sequence goes on from JAQFZC010000501.1 coordinate 19,295, forward strand.
ACACTGAATCCGAATTCAAATATAAAAATATGTGTATTCACATCATCGTCATTCAGTTCTAAATAATTACCTATGTATATTTTAGAAAGACCAAAAGTCAACTCACATAGAGTCATCGACAATCCTCCATGGGGTTATTACATGCCACTTCACCCTCCCTTTGAAGTACAAGACAGAATCAGATATTTCAATTGATTTTAAACGAAAAAGGTACTACGCTTTGCTGGCTGTCGGTATTAGCAATACGGAACCAGACGGATATGGTAAAATATATAGAATTACCTAATTTTTTAAAATGAATTACAATCGCCCAAATCAAAATTTTCTTACTTCAAAATTTGGCTTTTGATTTATTTCTTATGAAACCATAGGAAGTATCACGTACCACGGTTTTGCGACTGCGTCTTCAAAGCCCTTGGATTTTGGGTCCAGTAAACCGATCATTGTGAGCTAAATTATCTTTATCGATTAAGCACATCATTGATTTTTCAAAATGAGCAGTGTTTGATTCTATGCAATCAAATTATTGTTAGGTAAATTCTTCAACGCATTACATGACGACAATTCATATCTGTATGGCAATTTTAGTCTACGGCTTCTTTATGCCCTTTGCCATTCTGATAGCTCGTTACGGACAACAAGCTTATCCTTACAAATCCATCAAAGGATTTCCTAAATGGATTATTGTGAGTATTTTTCTGCATTTACTTGCACTGATTAGTTGTGACGTAAAGACTCACATAAAAGAGACCGCTGAATGATCCTTTTCATATACACTGAGTTAAACTGTGAAGCCATTTAACTCTTTGGTTGATGCAATAATTTATCTCGCTGCTTACGCATTTTTTGTTTCAGATCCACATTGTCTTTCAATTACTTTCAGTGCTTTTAAATGTACTCACGCTCCTACTCATTTACATTGGAAGGCCGGGTTCATCTCTCACATCCCTATCTGGGATTTACCATTTCATTATATGTCCCGTGATTGTTATCGGGACGATTGTAAATGTGATCATTGGGTATAAAATACATCGGCTCAAGATGGACAAGGACATAGTGAATTCTAATTTGAAAATGGCACATTACATCATTGGCCACGGTGCGCATTTCTTCGGAGGTAAAAAAAAAGATTAATATTCAAACCCCTAGCCCTGCAAGTTTTTTAAACTGAACTTTAAACGTTGAAATTCAATGCTGCTTTGATAGTATTTCACCCAGTGTAAATGGTACCAAAAATGAAAACTATTATGAGACAAAGTCAGAAATGAAAAAGTTGGACTGCACCATTTGTGTAGCCACCTTAAGGCGTGGCTGCTTCCAGAGTGGGTTTTTAAAATCAGGTAGCAGCGGTCCGCGCAGTTTGCAGTGTGAAGCTAAAGGCTGGCTGCTCACACGTGATGACGTGATGCGCTTTAATAATGTTGTTTTTGGATGCAAAAACTGTAGCTATTGAACTGATTCGTGGAGCGTATATGCGAAAAGCCTTTATAGACTGCTCCTTTGCTGTCCTGGCTGGATATTTGTTTCTGTTTTATGCCTTTGCACATCTACTCTTACTGGTAACACAAAATATATTATGCTTATTTAACGTTTTTGCAACTGCTACTACTTACTTTAGAACTATTGTCTTTGTTATTTATTTCAATCGACAACTTCAAATAATTGTTTTGTTTTGTTTTTTGATAAAACCTTTAGTTCAATACGGACTATTTACGACGTTTTCAAAAAAGCACAGAACCAACCTTTCGAGCTTTTTTTGGTCCTGCAATTCATTTGGATGTTTTTGCGGATCGCGTAAGTTTTATAAATATATTGGACATAAAGTCAAAGTGACTGAGAATTTAAATGTCATTGCATTGTAGTGCGTGATCAGTAAAAAAAATCGCTAAAAACGTTAATTTTAGGAGCAATACGACGTTCGTCGGGGGACGCTGGTTTTTATGGTTTTTATTTTTCTTCTTTTCACCTTCTTCCTTTTGGTCGTCCTGTTCTTCTCCGGTCGATCCTGCAATCCAGCAGACCCAAGCTACATTCATTCGCTTTAGTTTAAAAAAAAATATATTAGTTAAGTTTATTAATGAAATACCTACCTATAAGGTTAGTATATATGTATTTTGTATCCAGTTCTGTTGAGTTCTGCCTTAATTTCCTATATTTAAATGTGTAGTTTAATAACCGTCGCCATTTAACTGTTGTTTTATCGTTTCATAATACTTAGTATTAGTAATTTACTGTGCTTTACGTTTATTGTACAAGATTAAAAATTATAAAGATCGATACGTCAAACTATTTGACTTCTGTAAACCTGCAATTAAACAGGTTAACCTATTCGCAACTGGGAAACCATGGGAACAATGCTTTACAAAAGTACTTTTTTCTATAAATATACTTTTCAAAATGGGCAAAACTAGAAATAACAATTTATAAAGCACTTAAACCAGTAACTAAGACTTTCAAAAACGTCATAATTAGAGATTAACACTTTCAGAAAGGTCAAAACAAGGAATTACCACTTTCAAAAAGTTGTAAAACAAGGAATTAGCACTTTCAAAAAGAAGTAAAATAAGGAATTAGCACTTTCAAAAGGATGTAAAACAAGAAATAGTACCGTTTCGAAAAGGTTAATGTATACATACATTTGTCATTTTATTTCTGTATAGGTACATACTATGTTTTAATCCATTATGAAATGAAGTAATTAATTGATCATCTAAATTCAAACATAAGTGAACAATTAGCAATAACCGAAAGTCGATTAAAGGAGATAATGAATAATTAAGTGCATCCTGCATCCTCAATGTATTGCACTGTACTGACATATGTAGCTGCACTTACTGCCTGGCTTTGCAACATCAAAAATCACTTACAGTATCATTAGGTAATCTTGTGATCACTCCTAAAACTTGCATGCCAATTCCAATCGAAAAAAAAACGTTATTAATCAGTAACTATGTATAATAAGTTAATAAAATTGTCAATTATTGTATGGGCACTCAAATTACCTAATCACATTAATCATAATCATAGTAATGTACCTACTATAATAAAGTAGATAGCTTCATCAGCAATTAAAATATGAATTAAATGGATTCCACGTGTGCATCTTACAGATTACATTCCTTTGTTATGTATTATGTATGATAAGGGTACTGATAGGCTCTGGGTTCTAAAATGTGCACCTTTTAACCTCTAAATAGCGCAGACTTTAAACACAGAACAAGAGCCCACAAACGAGAACTGCATTAAATTTTTACATCCAAAAACCATTGACAATTATTATTGAATCATCTTATTTTAATTGTAGTTTACCTCATTTAAGTGTGCAAGTACACACACACAGACAAGAAACAAAAGTGTGGCATTGGCTTTGCCAATTGACCTTTGAAATATTTGTGATAAAATAACTCGCATAGATGAGAATGAAGTGTATCAATCTATAATTACTCAATTCAATTATGACGTCAGTCATCAGTATCGAGGGCTGAAAGCATTGTGACTCAAGTCCAAGAGTCCAACTGGCAGTTATTTCCACTTTTGAAGTTTAAATAACTGCCACTTTTGCATTTTTAGATTATGTTTAAAAGTGATATATTTACAGTTTTTGTAAACCCATAAGTAAACAGTCAACAGTTATATAGTTGGTATCATTTTAGGACTGACTAAATTAGTCAGTCAAAGTGACATTAAGGATGAGATACTGGACTTACCGACTTACGCCATAATGCTTCTTCACCGAAGATAAGTAATTAAATAACCTTTTCAAAATCTAGGCTATGCCCTCCGCCACGAACAACGAAGGTTGTTTATGCATCTACAGGTAATTGTATGCTGAATTAGGGCTAAACGATGTACCGTTGACCTATCTTTGCAAATAAAGTATGTTTGACGGGTTCTAGTTTATCTATAATAGTTTATATCGTCGGTTAAGAAGCATTTCGTAAGTTTGGCGTCTTGAGGTGGGGGGGGGGGTGTCAAAATAACACTTTTGCTACTTTTAAACACGTGCGAATTCCAATTTTGATACTTTTAAAAAAGTGCAAATACCAGTTTTACGCAGTTTTTACAAGCGTACCTCTGCTAGTTTTACACATTTTCGAAAAGAGTAAAGCTGGCAGAGATACGCTTTTCAATGCCAGCTTTACTCTTTTCAAAAATGTGTCCAGATGGTATTTGCAGTTTTTGTAAAAAAAAAAATACATACCTAGGTACAATGTTGATTGTTTTGACTTGACTCAAAATTCACAATGCTTCTTCAAAAACGACGTGTTTGTGTCTGGAAACATCAAACGTTTACGAAGCATAATATGATCACGTATAGTGTTGTTAAGCAATAATAAAACAAGATTACTCAGAATCATGGTCACTGAGCGTGGCTGCTAGCTGCTATCTTCTTCGTTTACACTAATTTACAATTTGCTTATACATACAGATTTGGACACACGCAAGATACAGCTGATTATCATTAAATTGATACCAACCCATTCCGTAATAACTACTGACTGATTAAAATTAAAACCTCGCTCAAGTTGGACTTTCCGTATTGACTCAGTCTGATAATATAAATATTTATTATGACCGTGCGTCCGTTCAAAAATGTTTCGTTTACGTTCCAGTCTAAAACGGGACTAGACAATTACTACATAGTATGACTAGTTATGGTCAATCAGTCACAACTTTATTGTCAGTTCGTTTACGGTACCGTCCACCGTCAAGCCTAATGTTCAATAACCGTGTGTTTGGTTGAATTAAAACTTCTCAATTCTTATTTTTCTGTTAAATTGATCTTCATAATTGATCGATCGAATAATCTCATAGTATAAAATGGATCCAAATTTTTTCGTAAAATCTGCCCAAAAAAACTGGGTACCAAACCACAGTAGCTTACTACGTGTACCAGTATTCGGTGTAGTCTTTTGTTTATTTGTAATAAGTTCCAATCCCACTAATGCTTATAGTACAGGGCCAATCGTTGATGATAGCCTTTGCACAGAAATGAGACCTGGACATGGATTCGAGCCTCAAAATGGTTTAGCGCAGTACTCGATCACACCGAGCAAAACAACTGTGACACCTGGGGAAAGGATTACGGTGACCTTGGCATCCTCGACTCGACCTTTTAAAGGTTTCCTTGTGATTGGTAGAAAAGTAGATTTTCTAACGGACAAAACACCTCAGGGGAAATTCATCGGGGAAATTACATCGGAAGTTGGGCTAAATTTGGGACGAACGGGGGATTGTTTGGGGGTTTCGGGGGCCGCAATGACACATACCAGTTCGGATGACAAGCGGAAAGTGACTCTAGAATGGGAGGCTCCAATGGAAAGTGGAGAATATGTTATTTGGTAAGGCGAATAAGATTACAAAAAATATTTTTATAATCATATTTATGTTTGAGAGAAAGACGAACTTTATTAACAAAACAAAGTCATCACTGTCCTCCAACGAGGATAGCCCAACGGACTCAGCTAGTATACGAATCAGAATTTGTTAATTAATAATATTATTATCCAGAATGATTAAATATATTTTAATTTCATTATGTAGTATCACATGGGTTGCTGGTTTTGATACGTATTGGGTGGAACAACAGTCTGAGATCATAACTGTTCCTGGAGAACCCGGAACCGGAAGCTCAACAACGTCTACGTCTACAACCACCACAACCACTGCGAAGCCAACTGGGGTGAGTTAAGCCTTCAGCCAGTCTTTAAAATGCCCGGAGTTCTTTAGAAAGTCGTACAGTAATTCAGTTCGGCTACAGCTAGTGCATTACATGTTATGAATTGTGACTGTGATTGTAAATAGTCTAAATAGTATTTTTACAGTTCACAGTTCTAATTGTAAGTTGTAGACGCAATGACGACCATCATCATTACAGCATAGTTTTGTAGCTTGTAATAACAGTGCTATAAGAATTATTGCATTGTAAGCTTTATCGTATTATCTTCATCTTTAATCACAAAACTATAGGTGCATACTGCAATTCTTGATTCCAAAAAGTGTACTTCGACTATTTCACGGTTCTCATCAACAAGTGGAAAAGTTTTTTAAATGCGAAAAAAAAGGCTATTTATCATTTTCAAAGAGTTCATGACGAGTTTGAAAGTGTTTGAAAAAGTGTCAAAACAACATTTTAACACTTCAAAAAGTCTTAAAATGACTTTTTAACATTTTTTAAAAAGTGAAAAAATGAGTGTTAAACGTTTTTCAAAGAGTGCAAAATGCGTTTAATTTTTTTTAAAAAAGGGCAAAAAACGCAATTAAGCTATTTTCAAAAGGCAGAAAACTTGTTTGAACTTTATTGAAATTGTGCAGAGCGCGTTTAGGTATATACATAGGTTTAGGCGTATGAACTACAATAAAATTGTAGCTGTATTCGAGTAAAAAGGAATAATATGAGTGTAATTACTAATTAATTTTACAATTCCAAATGCAACAGCATAATTGCACATTATAAACACTGTTAGTATTGTAATATTATTATTATAATTTTTCATAGCATTGCCAATACAATGTTAAATATATATGTAGCAACAACCTATTTTTGGTTTCTTTTCCTTAGACTCCAGCTCCTGGATTTGGCGAAGATATTGACGCTATTTACAACGGATGCGGCGACACGAATGCCGAAGTGCCTAAAGGGTGCTTTGGAATCCCAGCTAACTGTATTGCCAGCAAAAGTTGTACTTTATTTGTAACTTTTCGACTCAATAGTGACAACAGTGCTGTGTTTGAATTGGTTGGTAAAACTAGCGGACAAGGGGAGACCACTCCCGGTGGATTTGTTGCAGTGGGGCTCTCAAGGGATGCTGCTATGGTAAGTTTTATTTTACTTTTTTATTGTTGTAACTGATTACCATTAATTAACCAGAATTTCAGTAAAGACTAAAAGAAGAAGAATAATAATCATTGCTACCTACCTACATACTGACTTCTGTTCTAGAGTGATGATTCAGTTCTGGCATGTCGTGTGGGTTCCAATAGTGCTATAGCTGTTGGGGAATACTACAACAATGCAAATAAAGGAGGAAGCACGGGAATCACCAGTAGACAGGTTAATTCGTTAATTGATTTTAATAAGTTTGTTATTATTAGATTATCTATGCTGTAATAAATAACAATAAATTATTATTAACTCGTAAAATATAAACCATTTTTCCATAGAATCCAATCATCACAGCCCCCGCTGGTTCCTATATCAATGGGGTTCTCGCTTGTTCCTTCACAGTTAGTGCGACGTACTCAGTTACACTCCCAAATGTCCAGCAAACTTATGTTCTTAACAGTGACGAGTACTTCTTGCTCCTTGCAAGGGGAACGGACGCCAGTGCAGGTAATTTTACAAAATGAATATGTGCCGATTTCTTGTTTTGACCTTTTTGAAAGTGTTGAGTTCTAGTTTTGGCCTTTTTGAAAATGAGAATTTCTAGTTTTAACCTTTTTGAAAGTTTCAGTTTCTTGTTTTGACCTTTTTAAAAGTACCGGTTTCTTGTTTTGACCTTTTTGAAAGTGTTAGTCACTAGTTTTGAGTGTTTTAGAAAACTGTTGAGTTCTAGTTTTGACCTTTTTGAAAACGATAATTTCTTGTTTGGACCTTTTTAAAAGCGTTAGTCACTTGCTTTTGAATGTTTTTGAAAAATAATAATCTCTAGTTTTGACCTTTTTAAAAGTGTTAGTTTCTGGTTTTAACCTTTCTGAAAGTGTTATTAACTAGTTTTGACCGTTCTGAACAAGTTAATTTGTAGAATCAACACTTTTACAAAACATTATTCTTTCCATAGTTTCGAATTCCGAACAGGTTCCAGTACATTATCAGTATAGAAAGCAAAGGCACTATCTAATTTTTTCTATGCAACAAAGGTTATCTTGCAAAACATGGGGACGGAACTGAAAATCGTGACGCGGCTGGTGTATCAGTCAAGTTAACTTCAGTCGTGATCGTTGGAGCACATTCAAAAATTTTAATTGAACTCCATGGATCACTCATGGTCATTGCTTGGCTTCTCTGTGCTTCCACTGGAATGTTCACTGCCAGATATTACAAGCAAACTCATACTGAAGCAAATCCATTCGGGTCGGCGTTTTGGTTTCAGGTAATTAATTAAAAAATATTTAGTATTGTTGCCATACCTACGTAATAATTGATCATAGTTTATTAATCATGCACACATTACCGTTGTACAATCCTTACACTACACTAAATACACTCGTGCCTTATATCAGTAAAAATATATTTCATTATTTAGTAGACTTTATCAATTATCAGGTGTAGACGTAGACACCACGTCTGTCGAACCAATCAAAAGTATAAAACAAATAAAAGGAACGTGTTGCAATGTAAGTTCGTTTACTTGTGTGTTTAATTGCAGCTTCATCGTTCCTGTATGACGCTCACACTAGTCTTCACCGTGGCAGGGTTTATTCTTATTTTCGTTGAAATCAAGGAAATCACCCCTGCCAGTGGAAATGCTGAGAAGTACCACCCAATTTTAGGGATTATTTTGACGGGTTTGGCCCTCTGTCAAGTTGCCCTTGCCCTCTTTCGGCCGCATCCAGGCGCTAGAAATCGTTTAGCATTTAATTGGGCTCACTGGATCATCGGGAATTCCGCACATATTATTGGACGTAAGGACCTTATTTACAATAATCCGATCTGTATTTTACATTTTGTTAAATTGCACCACTGCACTGCACTGCACTGCACTGATTAGATTTTAACATTATTTAATAATTTACGTTTATTTCAGTTGCCTGCATCTACTTAGCTAAAGATTTGGCCAAATCGAACATTAAGGGACAGTCCAAATACTGGGGAGTACTCACAGCTTTCGTCTGCTATCATGTTTTTCTCCATCTTTTAATGACTGTAAGTGTAATTATATACATAGTAAACAATTCATTTGGAGTCTCTAATTGGCTTTCAATTCATTTAAAAAACTAGCTATCTCCTTGTTAATTAGCTTATTTTGTCGTTTTTACTCTATATTTGTGTATAGTGTGTATATGTATATATTTTTTGCAGTATCACACCGTCTTAACGGATAAAAAGCAAAAAACACTAAATACTAAACGGGCCATTTCCTTTGGTCCAATGAAACCCAGCGGAATTCCTACTGAAGCTCCGGTAAGCCATTTGTATACACTTTCTGAAACCTATTCGGAACTGGCAAACCATGTTGTTGTTTAGCCTTTATACCACAAATCGGTATTTTCAAAAAAGTCAAAACTAAAAATCAACATTTTCAAAACGGTCAAAAATAGAAATCGAAACTTTTAAAAAGGTGTTAAATTAGTATTCAACGTTTTCAAACAAGCCAAAACTAGAAATCAGCATTTTGAAAAAGGTTAAAACTAGAAATCAACACTTTCAAAAAAGATCAAAACTAGAAATTAACATTTTCAAAAGTGCAGGTGGTGTAAAACTAGATATACGTATTGCTGTTTCGAAAAGGTGAAGTATAATACTTATACTCTATTATTATATCTTTTATGCAAGCAGGTAAATTACATTGAAGATTATCTAAAATTTAATCTGGTTTTGTTTCAGGGAACGGATATACGAACAATTATCTTAGTCATGTACGTCGCTGGAGCCGCCATTACGGCTGTGACGTTGATTTATTTTATTTTTGACGCCCTTCAGGCATAACAATAGTGTATAGTTAAGTACACATTAATTTAAACTTATTACTTATTAGTATTAGTTATTTAATCTTGAGCTTAGACTGTTTAGGGACTCAATTAGCTCCCTCCTTCCTTTTCGAACGATCCATTTGGTGATTTGCATCGTTAATTATAATGTACACAACTACCTAGGTATTTTCGTCTTTGTCTTTATAACAAGTTCGTCTTAAATGTTCAAAAATGCAAATGACCTGCTGTGATATTAGTAGTACTTAACTAAGTTATTACCGCGTCAATCAAAACCAGATATTATAAATTATAAATTACCTAATTATAATTTTAGAGGTCACTGTCTTATAAAATATTTCATAAAGTTTATAAAACTTGTGCATTATTATTATGTACTTACCTACATAGGTACTACAGCTTTTCGAAATGTACGGCAATCATGACCTGGAATGTAAATAAACAATGTTTATTTTTATTCTTCTATTTTTTATTTATTTTTCCGCTCAACAACATTTTACCAATACATTAATAGTTACAGTTTGCTGTTGCATTAAGTAATATTTAATATATTTTAAAGACTGCAAAAGAATCTTTCATTGGCCTCTTTCACTCATTGTATTGTATTATTGTATAGTATTGTATAATAGTTTAATGGTTCTCAGTCAATAATTAATGCTACATTGCACTTCTATTAGGCACTTACTTCACAGAAGTAATGACGTAACAGAATATTTTAAAATTAAACTTATGAAGAATCAACTTCATATCTTGCACTTATATCTTTAGACATAAAGTTTGCACTTAAATCTGTGATCTAAATTACCTAGCTGGTTATTTACAATTATAATTAAAGTAACGGCTAGATCCTAGGAGGATTATGCGAGGATTGACCCCATTGCTTCAAGATTATATCCGCCCCTTTCTCGCCAATCATCGTGGCGGGTGCATTGGTGTTCCCTACGGGAACTACGGGCATTATCGATGCATCGACGACGCGGAGATTCCGAGCTCCTCTCACTTGCAATTTGGTGTTTACGACGGATCGAGAGTTTTCGGGTCCCATGGCACAAGTTCCAACTATATGATGGAGTGTTATAGTATACTGCCGGGCAAAACACTCCCAGTAAGCATCGCTCCTGAAGGGGATGGACTCGCAGCCGGGGAATGGCTCTGTGGTGAATCTTCCTCCAATTTTTTGAAAACTTGTACTGTTCTCCACCATATCTACGGCCTTTTTCATTCCTGAAAACAATATAGTACACATAATTACATATATCGTTTGCTAAGATGCAAAATGACGCACATCTAACATTTTTATTAAAAGCAAAATGACCCGTATACCCATACAACCCCAAAAAGGGCACATTGTTTATCCATTTTCCTTAACTTTACTGATTACATCAACTTTTATGCGCACCGTGTAAAAAACGATTTTTGCACTTTTTTAAGCATGCAAAACATCGATTTACACTTTTTCAAACCAAACGTAGTCGATTTAGGTTTTTTCAAACCATGAAAAACCTCTACACTAGCACTTTTCTAAGCGTGCAAAGCTTCCATTTGCACATTTTCAAAAGATTCAAAACCTCGATTTGTACTTTTCAAAACATGCACAACATTGATTTACACCTTTTCAAAACATGCAAAACATAGATTTGCACTTTTTCAAAACATGCAAAACATCGATTTGCACTTTTTAAAAACACGCAAACCTACTATTTGCACTTTTTAAAAACACGCAAACCTACTATTTGCACTTTTTAAAAACACGCAAAACTACTATTTGCACTTTTTCAAAACACGCAAACCTACTATTTGCACTTTTTAAAAACACGCAAAACTACTATTTGCACTTTTTCAAAACACGTAAAACTACTAGGTATTTGCACTTTTTAAAAACACGCAAAACTACTATTTGCACTTTTTAAAAACACGCAAAACTACTATTTGCACTTTTTCAAAACACGCAAACCTACTATTTGCACTTTTTAAAAACACGCAAAACTACTATTTGCACTTTTTCTAAGCATGTAAAACTTCGATTTCAAAACATACAAAAAGCGCATCGTATTTACGCGTTACATAAATAAGGAATTGGGAAAGGTCTTTCTAAGTTTTCATGGATACGTGTCTTTTTAAACTTTAACCTAACCAACTAATTGTAGTAAAACAAAATAAGTTAGAACGAATATTTCTGAGCTACAAGAACTTCAACGGGGCTAGCGAACGAACCTTCAATGAGCACTTTGATGTCCCTTTCATTCTCCAGGTAGCGCGGGTCAATGTGAAGAGGAGCGTAGGGGTCGCTTGACTTTAGAAGGATTTGGCCTCTTTGATGGGGTCGTCCGACGGAAGTAATGATGAAGAATGCGTCCTTTCCCACTGCATGCTGATAGTACTTTGACAAGATATCTTCTCGAACGTGGAAGCCTCGGGCAAAGTCTTTTGCATATTCGGCGTAAATTCCGGACCCTCCATAAATAAACTGAATGTCGGGCCAGTCCCCTTGACCGTCCGCCTTGGCATATGACGATGCAATAAATCCCATCGAAGAAACTCCTGTCTGCGTCACAATCCCTGTCCCTTGGGCATAGTACTCGACAAAGTCCATTATTTTAGTATCTCGATCTGGATGATAGCTGTGTCCTTCATTAACAAAAAAGGGTCCAAGGTAGACGGATATGTGATCCTGGAGGTTTTGACCCACAGCTGGCGAGTCAAATTTGACCTTAATCTATTTAGAATCAAATTAATCCGAATTTTAGAATTATATAATTTACAGTCTTAATCGAAGTGGAACCATTCGGAACTGGCAAACCATGGAGTTGTTTAGTGTTTCTAGTGCAAATTAACGTTTTCAAATCGATCAAAACTAGAAATCAACACTTTCAAAACGGTCAAAAAGCGAAATTATCATTTTTAAATACATTCAATACTAGTAATTAACGTTTTCAAAACGATCAAAACTAGAAATCAACGTTGTGAAAATAATCAAAACTAGAAGTCGCCGTTGCAAAAAAATCAAAACTAGAAATCAACGCTGCGAAAATGATCAAAACTAGAAATCAACATTTTTTAAACGATCAAAGTTAGAAATCAACACTTTCAAAACGGTCAAAACGGGAAATAACCATTTGAAAAAACATTCAATACTAGTAATTAACGTTTTTAAAACGATCAAAACTAAAAATCAACGTTGCGAAAACGGTCAAAACTAGAAATCAACCTTTTCAAAACGATCAAAATTAGAAATTGGCATTTTCAAAAACATATAAAATAAATATATTGCTGTTTCAAAAATGTTAAACGGCTATTAGTAATACGATCAACGACACCGCATTACTTTTTTGTCTTGTAAATGATCTTGAGGTCCGATTCCAGACAGCATCAGAAGTTTTGGTGACTGAATTGCTCCTGCTGCGATAATAACTTCTTTTCCTGAAAAAGCTTGTTTCTTCTTCCCATGGCGGTCATACTCAACTCCATAAGCTTCATTCTCTTCCCCACGCATTAAAATCTGGTACGGCAGAATAACATTCACATAAGGAAAAAATAAACACTTTCAGTTTTGTTACGATTTTATTATCGCAGTAATAAATCAAAATAAGGACTGACTTATACACCATATCCAAGTTCAAATCTAATCTATTCTTATTTTGTTACCTAGTTACACACATAAGGTAAGGAGTTAAAAAAATGACACGGGTAAGTGCGTTAATTTTACCGACAAATAAATTAGACAGCAGGAAAAAGAGTTTGAAACTGATTAAAAAATAGTACTAACTACTGACTACAGTACTACAGCAAATAATTATTGCTAATTAATTGTACGAAAAAGAATCTGTTGGTCAAAATACATACGAAAAAAGAATAAAAACTGACCTTATTAACATGTGCATACTTTTCAATAGTGAGAGAACGGCGACGTCTAATTGGCTTAATGTATGCATTGAAACTTCCTTGACGGCGACCCTTCTTGATGGCATAGTAAATGTTGTCGAAACCTTGACAAAGTATATTTAATTATTATAATAATTACTATCAAACCATCATTAAATTAAGATTTATGCTTTACACTTGCTATTTCCAAACTTGTCTCTCGAATCCCATTTCCGATGCGAAATGATGCGCATCCAAATATTGCTTAAAAGATAAGTGCCGAGTAGGCAAACTGTCAACTGTTGACTGTTAAGATGCAAAAAGTGACCACGAAGTCTCAAAAAGGATTCAACGTATGACATATTGATACACAATCAGCTCTTTAGTATTAATAATTAAGTAAAAATTGTCTTTTTTCACTTTTTGAGAACACACGACAAAACTTTGATTTGCACTTTTGAAAACTTTAAGCTTACACAAATCTCGACTACCGCTCTTTGAAACATATACAGCTTCGATTCGCGAACACTTTTGAAAGCACACGAAACCTAGACTTGCTCTTGTTGAAACAAGGAACACATCGATTTACATCTTTCAAAACATGTAAAACTTGGATTTTTACTTTTTCAAAACATACAAAACATCGATTTGCACTTTTTCAAAACATGCAAAACCTCGATTTGTACCTTTTCAAAACATGCAAAACCTCGATTTGTACCTTTTCAAAACAAGCAAAACTTCAATTTGTACCTTTTCAAAACATGTAAACTTCAATTTGTACTTTTTCAAAGCATTCAAAACCTCGATTTGTACTATTTCAAACCATGTTTCTTGAATCTCTTATGAATTGTTGATGAATATCTATTAGTTACAGAACTACCTACCACCTATTAATTTAATTCACTTACGAGACTTTAATTGGCTACATTTTGTTGTTTTTCTTCTTCAGATTTTAGGATACACGCGTCATTTCAGTCATTTGATGCATCTCTCAAAACATTCAACATTCAACATTTGCCTAGGCGTCATTTTGCTGTTAAGTTATTTAGGCTATGCGTCACTCTTCATTGTATTTTACTAATTTTACCCAACGACATAATATATGTTTGACTTCATGGGTAACACTGTATTGGGTTTCCAGACTCGTTTAATTTTTAATTTTCAGGATTATATAAATACGTTCAACGTTTCACGTTTCACTAGTCAGTTCCACAGTCAACAGTCCTCCAGTTTAATGTACACAATCTACATGAAGTAATGAGAGTTAATTAATCCTAATTTTCCTAATTAAACTGAGTTTACTTCTCCTAAGCTCGTAAAAAAGTACTAATCTAAACAACGAATCTAGAATCCTAGAATCTACAATCTACAGATGACAGACAAAATGAAGTTTAATAACACTGTCAAAAGTCAAGGTCCGTGCGCAAAAGATCTCGTGTTTCACTGTAACGTGAATCAAAGGTAGCAGCCGTTCACAAATTACGCTAAAGTTGACCATCATCAACAAATATTAAGAAATTATTAAAGATTTAAAGATGAGTTAAAAAGTTTGCAATTTCTTTTTTTTTTTTGATTTCATTAAGATTTAGAATATGTTTTGGCTGTCTTTCATTCCATTAAATAAGAAGAGATACGTAATTTGTGGAAGCCCTTGTAGTAAAGAGCGGTTTAGGCATCGGATCGCATCGTCAACTTTTTATATTTTTATGACTTCATTTGCAATAATTATTGTAATCAAGATGCTAGTAACGATATCACGTTAATCACGTACCAAAGAACAAAGTCGCACCTGCGTGTGAATTTTTTAAAAGGTAAAACTTGTTTGGGATTTGTTTTGACTTTCCTTCTCATGCCGATTGTTTTTGTAGGTTTTTGTGTCTTGTGATGCAAATTTTTCTCTGTCTTACTTAATTTATTTAACTTCATTTTTTCACACACTTAATCTGTATACGAATGGAGGTTGGTAGATTACTTTGTACGTGCGTGGCAGTGTAGTTTTGGTAGGTACTTATTTATTTACAATTTACATAAGACATAACTGACCTTCATCAAATATTCCATTGAGGTCCGTCTTGGGATACCCGAATTCTTGGGCAGCATCAACAAATACATCTCCTGTTCCTTTCTCCGGCGTTATTTCCAGTTGCATGGGCCCGTCTCGTCCGTGCATTGCTGACATTTGACATTAATTTAGCAGTTTAGACATTTTCATATTTTTAAATGCACGATTCCAATTGTTATTGCGAATGCAATTACACAAGCCTACTTAAAAGCTACAGTAGTGTAAATTACCTTTTCAATACAGTACAATTACAACTGTATCTTCAAAAAGTGTAAAATGGCCTACTGACGTTTGTAAAAACAGCAAAAGGATGTTTTACGCTTTTAAAAAAGAGCAAAACTGCCTTTTAAAGCCTTTCAAAAACCGTTTGACGACCTTTGTGCTTTTCAAAACGATCAAAGCCACGTTTTACGCTTTTCAAAAAGAGCAGAACTGTCTTTTAACGTCTTTCAAAAACAACACAAACAACTTTTTATGCTTTGCAAAAAAGAGCAAAGTCACATTTTGCGCTTTTCAAAAAGAGCAGAATGACCTTTTAACGTCATTCAGAAACAAAATAAACGACATTTGTGCTTTTCAAAACGAGCAAAACCATGTTTTACGCTTTTCAGAAAGAGCAGAACAGTACTTTTAACTTATTTGAGAAACAGCACAAACGACTTTGTATGCTTTGCAAAACGAGCAAAATCACGTTTTGTGCTTTTCAAAAAAGAGCAAAACGGCCTTTTAGCATCTTTCAAATACAGCGCAAACGATTTATTACGTTTCGAGAGCAAAATGCGTTTTATTTTAGCCTAATTGAAAAGTAGCAGAAAATGCAATTGCAGTTGTATTGTGATTAGTCTGATTAGTTTTACATGTAATTTGAATTGTAGTGACGGTAAATTGGGTCAAATGTGCGATTTACCTGAATTTTGATACTCCCCACGGAAAGTCTCCGATTTTTTGAAGAAGGGTAGGACGCCACTGTAGCTCCAACTAGGATCATTAGTGAGCCTGGCCCAATTATCAAAATCCCTTGGATTTCCTCTGGAGTGAATTAAAAAATTTAGATTACTTGTCCCACCCAAACCCTTACCTTGGGACCAACCCGATTCCTACGAATGACGAAATAATATTTACACACACACAATTAACATAGGCACAAAACATTTTTACTTGGATGTTTAGACGCTTTCAAAATTGTCAAAAATAAATGAATGCACTAAATGAAAATGACTAACTTGATTAACTAGGGCTAAACAGGAATGCTTCTGTTGAACGGTCTTGTGCATCCAGTCTATGTAGGGGTAGTTGAGAATGTACAAGGCAAAGCCCGGTATATCACACAATGGTAACGGATCGCCACCCGCTTCCAGAAGTAAAACGTTATAATGTGCCGAGAGACGGTTTGCAACTGCTGCGCCGGAAGTTCCTGCACCAACTGTAAGTTAGGGAAAATAGTTTTGAAAGAAAATCTTTGTGACTGGTTAATGGGTTCATTTTTTATATTATAATTATTATAATACACACAAAATACATTGAAATTCAAACTTGTGATTCTATTCCGTTGAACCAAAGTTCGTTGTAGACACAAGATTTTTTATGTAACCTACTAGGTAGGTAGTAGGGAAGCTAGCTTCTACGTGGGAACACATTACCCCAAAGCCAATCGTGGGCTCATAAATGTAAGCAGAACTTTTGTTCGGACATTAAAATAATGTTCGAACTACCAAGTTGTTTAAAATTGTGTATAATTGTGATTGAAAAAATAATATTTTTTATTACAATTCACACTTGACATTTCGAATTGTAAATTGTAAACGTACAACTATTTCTAATAACCCATTCCCCCCACAACTTTATAGCATTGGAATTGTAAACAACAATAATTACAAATACAATGCAAATATACAATTATTATACTACTGTGTAAAATACGTGTTGCATCTATTGATTCGAGCAAGTGCGCGAAACGACGTTTGAAGCTTTTTGAAAAAGTTCAAAGCCACATTTTGCGTTTTGGAAAAGAGATAAATGACTTTTCAGCGGTTTTGAAAAAGTGCAAAATGACTTTTTATGGGTTTTGAAAAAGTTTAAATTGACTTTTAAGCTATTTTTAAAACATGCAAAAGGACTTTTTAACGTTTTTGAAAAAGTGATAAATCACATTATACGTGTTTGCAAAAGTGCAAAACGACTTTCTCACGGTTTTGAAAAGCCCAAAATGACTACTTAACATATTTTTGAGAAAGATAAAAACGACTTTTTAACTTTTTCTAAAAGAGCAAAACAACTTTTTGGAGTTTCTGAAAAAGAGATAAATCACATTTTACGCGTTCAAAATGACCTTTTAACTTTAATATTTGTTACAAACAACTGTTACAACACGATTTTTAAAACGGTGGCAAAAACATTTTTTTAAATACACTTCCTCACAATTTTAATGCCCTATTTCTAGTTCAAGAAGAAATGACATTTCTGCACCAATTGGCAACCGTCAAGGTAAACTACCCGCTTCCATTTTCTAATAGGTAACTAATTATTGCAAAAAAGTATTTTAAATGTATAAACGTTTGCAATGAGAACGTCAGCCCCGCTCTAGAAGCTTCCTGGTAGTTAATATTGGTACAGATAGACATGAAGATGGTGGACCTACCAATAATGAAATCGTACGTATTATTTCCGTAGCTGTCACCGAAACTAGCGGATGTCATTCGATCCCTGAAAACATCCATGTTGTGCCAAAGAGTAACTGTCAAAAGCCCTGCAGCCGCCACCTGATGAAGAAGGGCGACGAACTGCCGTCGAAACAATTCCCTCATCATCTTGGTTGTGTTCTTGGAATTTTGAAAGTTTTTCAGAAAATGATTTCCTTAAAAAAAATCCTAATAATGAGGGTGTGTTTACGACCAGAAAGTGACCACTTCACAACACAATCAACACTGCACTGCCGTCTCCCTTCCTGACGGACCACAACTGACAACTGGTTCTTCCAAAATTCGTCTCTGAACTGACAGAACTCAGTCCGGCTCACTGAAGTATATAATAGACAAGTAGTAGCACTTGTAATTCAATAATAATACACTGACCTAAGAATGTTCGGAAAAAAAACTATAAGCGTCCGTCCATCCATTCATCTATCCGTATGAAAAATGAATTAGACGTCCCAGAGAATACACGTCTGTCTACGAGCACCTTCCCTTTCTGAAGCACATGGGGAGAAGAACGAATTGCAAATTATTACATATTTGAGAACCTGTCTAAATGGCGAAACGTAAGAAATTACCCTTCACAAAGCAAATCAGCAACGCCATATGCATTGCAATCAGTAGAAAAGCCAGAGGGAAGAAGCAAAATGACTCGAATCCATTACATAACCTTCAAGAATATTTTTCCATTTTTCGTAAGATCTTTAATGCATGAGCTACATACATGAAGTATTGTGTAAAACCTTCTTTATCCAATGAAGTTGTGTCCTTCATTGTAAAGCAGTACATTTGGTAATGAATTGAATTGACATTTGAATGAAGATCACTCAACTCAACTTCACTAGTATTACATATCTGATTTGTACTTTTCAGAACATGCAAAACCTCACTTTACTCTTTTCAAAATCTGTAAATCTTCGTTTGGCCCTTTTCCAAACATGCAAAGCCTGAGTTTATGCTTTTCTAAATGGGCAAAACCTCAGTTTAATACACTTTTTCAAAACATACAAACATGATTTTACACTTTTCAAAACATGCAAAACGTGATTTTACACTTTTCGAAACATGCAAAACGTGATTTTACACTTTTCAAAACATGCAAAACGTGATTTTACACTTTTCAAAACATGCAAAACGTCATTTTACACTTTTCAAAACATGCGAAACCTGATTTACACTTTTCAAAACATGCGAAACCTGATTTACACTTTAAAATCATGCAAAACGACATTTTACACTTTTACAAACCATGCAAAATCTCATTTTACACTTCGCAAAACATGCCAAACGTCATTTTAAACCTTTTCAAAACATGCCAAACATCAGTTTAAACCATTTCGAAACTTCGTTTTTAAAACATGCAAAACATAATTTTACACTTTTCAAAACATACAGTTCGTCATTTAAAACTTTGTCTAACCATGCAAAACCTGGATTTGCACTTTATTAAAACATGCAAACTCTCGATTTGCCCTTTTTTAAAACGTGCCTAGCTCTTGTACTTGTGTGTTGCAAAAATGGGAAAACTGTGAGCCTTTTCCTACTTATATGGATATGAACCATTACCTACGCAATAAAGGATACGCGTTATTTTGCATCTTAACACGCGAAGTTATGTACTGCCATAAAATAGAACCATGTTAAAAATACGTGATGCTCATTATTAAGTGGCTACATAGCTTACCTGTATTATTACACATTGGTTTTTTGTTTTGTTTTTCACAGAAGTGGTGTTTATGCACTCTTCAAACGTGAGCAGATCAGATCAACTTTGCGTACATTTTTTGCCATTTTTTCCGCACAAAGTCATCCCAACGTGAACTGAACAAGTTTCGCAAATATTTCTTGTGTTCAGTGTCTACTATCTATCTGTAGTGGAGCATATAAGTACATAATTAAAGTGGGTTAATAAACAAGAATGATAGAGCCTTATATGTAAATTAAATATCTTCCTTACTACTATAGTTTACTATATGCATGTATCTCACTCATTTTTTTAGGTTGATTGTTAGCTCAGGAAACTGTTAATTATTATTATTGTTACCTACCGCCTTATTCTTGCGATTCCTGTTGATTCTTCCTATTCTTTCCTGCTTTGACCGCACCGAAGACTAAATTAAAATAATCTGTTTGAACCGATGGAATACCATTTTTATAAAAAGGATTACTTGGGATCGGTGGGGCGTGTTAATTCCGCGTTCTGTAATTTCCACCATTTAAGTCCGACTCCTTATAACCGACGGTGTTATAGGTAAAATCCATTTGCGTCTTCATTATAATTATAAATCTAGTTTTGTACTTTTTTATTTTAAACCAGAACCAGATCCATGAGATTCAGATCCAGATCCACAACCATCTGTAGGTGATGGTTGGTGGTCACGTTTCCTCTACTGTTGTCCGTTGTGGTGGAAACCTAAATGGAAATACAGAAACTGATTACCTCCTTCCTTTCATTATGTAGATGAAAGTGTAGCAGTCTACACAAAAAATGTTAAATTAAGTTCTAAAAAAAAGTGACAGTATTTTAGTATCTGAATCTTATTGTAATATGAAGAGTTCATCATACACATTTTGATAGAAAGGTCGTCACTCTCTGCCATTGCCAACATAATAATTATGTATTACCTGTCGGTGATTATGCAAGCATTATTGCGGCTTGAGCTCAATCGTTCAATCATTGCTTAAAAGTAGTGCAAAAAGTCTAAAGTGATGCAAGTTCAGGGTCTTCTGTCATCCGTACACTGTTTTGACGACTGTTCCAACACAACTATCAACTTTTTATTACCTGTTTCTTCAAGGTTCCGAATTAGACCCTGTTTTATTTTTTATTTTGAAAATGGTTATGTGTCAGTCTTACCACTTCGAAAAAGTTAAAATAGATCAGTTTACTACTTCTTTGAAAAAGTTTAAACACCAGTTTTACTACTTCGAAATAGTTTAGAAACATCACTTTTACTATTTCGAAAAAGTTTAATTATCAGTTTTACTACTTCGAAAAAGTTCAAATAGATCAGTTCTACTACTTTGAAAAAATTAAAATAGATCAGTTTTACTACTTTGAAAAAATTTGGTTATCAGTTTTAGTAATTTAAGAAAGTATGTAGATCAGTTTTACTATTTTGAAAAAGCTTCATCATCAGTTACTTCGAAAAAGTTAAAATAGATCAGATTTACTTCTTCGAATAGTTTAATTATTAGTTGTACAACTTTAAAAACGTTTACTAGGTTACCTACCACATTATCAGTTTCACTACTTCGAAAAAGCCTAAGTAGAGCAGTTTTACTACTTCAAAAAAGTTAAAATAGAGACCAATTTTACTATTTTGATAAAGTTAAATATCAGTTTTACTTCTTTGAAACAGTGCAGTGTTATAAAACTTAAAATGGGAATTATAATTTACGCATTTTATAAAGACAGAGTCAACAGTTGTTAGGCAGTAGTAGTACATACTTATAAGTCCAAAGTCGATTGTTGGAACTTGCATCAGAATCAGAATTTCAGAATCAGAATTAGAATGCTTTTTTAGGCGGGGACTTGACTTACGATTACGATTCTTGCCGCAATTCGTCTTTACCAACGATGTATAGCTTATAATAATTATATAATACTTTTACATTCTGCATCCCAGCGTCCCAGCCCAGTGTCCCAGTCCATAGCAATAGTTTAAAAGTTAATCATAGTTAAATAGTTATACTTCATTCTGTTAATTCTGTTCATTCTGTATTCTGTCTGTCTGTCTAGTCCATTCTGCATCATAGTTCACAGTCACAGCCAAAAGCCATAAGGAAGATTTGCATTTTGCATCTTTGGATTTGGATGTTGGATGTGCAAGATTTCGTCTTATCCTGTTTTTCTCACTCATTTAGTGTTTACTTCATTCGTTTCTTGATAGATTTAAAGTAATATTATGTATGTACCAAGGTAGGCGTCTTGCAATTTGTGTGTGTGATAGTGATGACAGTCTCATTTGTCAATACCTTGCGTTTGTTCAGTGGTCAGAGGTCTGTCTGTCCTTTCGTTTCTAAGTTCAGATTGCATGCCAAATTAAATCTTTCAGTTGCGATTGAATTTTTATTAACAGAATAGCTCACCATCTTGAAGAACGTGCATATTTTACGTATTCCGGTTCAAATACCTACGCATTCTCTCTCATGTATGTACAAAGAACACACATTTATTTTTCTGCTATTGTATTTGTTGTGTAGTGCAGTTTGTTTGTAATCTTTACAGAATCCAAATCAACAGTAACATTCAACATTGGGGCACTGCACTGACTGCTGACGGCGGCTTGTGGCTATATCGCCTTATAATTTGATTGCAAATTATAACTATAGGTCTATACACTACAATGATGCAAGTCTGTGTACAATTATGTAATTATGTATTTACTATATATTTCCTTTCTTGAAAATTTTTGTAGATTCTACGTGGGCTGTGTTTGTGAGGGATCAGAGGTCTCGCTCCTTTCTCACATCGGCTAATTAACAAGATTGCGAACACACTTCACCCCTTTGAGCTTTGGCAACTGAATAGATATACATATACTTTCAAGCTAACTGATCGATGGCCATTATTGTTTACGTTATTACGTTGGTAATCTTAAATTTCAATGAATTACTTACCTAATAGAATTATTATGTATTCACTTCAGCAGCCAGCAGGCTTGCAATCAGCATCTCAGCAAGAATGAAGGAGAAGCCAAAGAAACGCAAAATAAGTTGGAAGTTGGTAATTTTGAAAGCAATTATAGATTAGCACAATACTTATTCTTGAATTGTTTTCTTGCTGTCTCAAATCGCATCCCCTAACTTTCAGGTTTTTTTTGTCACTTATTTAAAATACATACAACTTTACAAATTTACAATAGAGGAAATCAATTATAAATTAAAACAAAAAAGAAACAAATAATAATAAATTAAAACGAGTGTGTAATGTGTTATTTTTGCACCTTTCCTAAACGATCGCTATCATTAGTCAACCCGTCGAAATTAGCACATTTATAGTTTCTAGTTTCTGCTACCAATTGGTATGCGGAAAGTTTGATGATCATTTTTTTAAGTGCTCCTGTTTGATTGACGGTTGACACGAATCGTTCGGCGAGACGACATTTAATACCTGGGAGCTAAATTTCATTGTTAGTGTAAAAATAAACTGGAAAAATCAACCATCGACCAGGTTTTTCCTTTCATTTTTTACATTTCAACGAGTAATCCACATTGATCTCTGTCGTTCACAAGAACTCAAACTGGCTTTAAAATAAACAAGTAATTTACCTTGAACTTTCCTGGAATGGAATTACAATCCAGCTTACAATAGAAACGATACATACTTTTTCAAATACATAAGTAACTAGTTGATGAGTTGTTCAAATTATACACATTAACATAAAAAAGTATCATCGTAACATAAAAATGCAGTTTCAACTGCGCAGCTGTTCAAATTTTATCGTAAAAACATGGTTTTTTCCCGTAATTGACAGTATTTGGAATCTTATTTAATCACACGGGGTTTTATTCAGTTTCAGTTTAAAGTACATAGGAAGCACCTATTATATACCTTATAAATATGTAAAAACACGTGACTTGGTTCTGGGTTTTAGCTGCAATTATTTGTTTTACAAAAAACGAGAGTTTCTGCGTCATTTAATGGTTTGTTTTGATGGAATGTGGTTGCCGGTTGCTATCTAATCATAAATTGTTTTTGATATTTTAAAAGGCTGAACTATGCGCATTTTGTACAGATTAGTGTGTCTGTACTTTGTAGACAGTTAACAGTCGACAGTGTTATTACCTCAACCTATTCAAAACTCTGAAACCATGGAAAAAATATTTTCAAAAAAATAGTGTCTATATACTACAAAAATTAACTTTTTCAAAAACATTCAAAAACTAGAAAACAACATTTGCAAAAACATTTAAAAACTAGAAAACAACATTTTCAAAAACATTTAAAAACTAGAAAACAACATTTTCAAAAACATTTAAAAACTAGAAAACAACATTTTCAAAAACATTCAAAAACTAGAAAACAACATTTTCAAAAACATTCAAAAATTAAAAAACAACATTTTCAAAAACATTCAAAAACTAGAAAACAACATTTTCAAAAACATTCAAAAATTAAAAAACAACATTTTCAAAAACATTCAAAAACCAGAAAAACCACATTTTCAAAAACATTCAAAAACTAGAAAACCACATTTTCAAAAACATTCAAAAACCAGAAAAACCACATTTTCAAAAACATTCAAAAACTAGAAAAACCACATTTTCAAAAACATTGAAAAATTAGTAACGAATCCTTGTAAGAAAGTCGATTTAAAGAAATTAGTCTTTTTCAAAAACATATAGGTAGGTAAAACTAAATATAATGCAGCTTCAAAAAGGGCAAGCCATCAAAATGTACCTAAGTAACTCCAATAAAACCAAAAATTAAGCAGGGCTTGGCCGGGATTTGAACCCGGGACCTCTCGCACCCTAAGCGAGAATCATACCCCTAGACCACCAAGCCAGATGAACTAATGTGATCTTAAATTGACCGTTGACTCAGATTCAGTCTCATTTAACTTTTATCAACTTTGCCTCGAAACTAATACTTACAGATGATGAAGATGAGAGCAGCTGTAACTACATAAATAAATGATTCATTTTATTTAAATACGATTGACAAGCACCTTTACAGTTACAGCTATGTAAGTACATATACCTAGGTATGTAAAATCTGCAAACACACTCACTAGTCAGGAATAGCTAAACATGATAAACTACTAACTGATTTAGTGTTAACTGTGTAGGTACTTAACTACCTCGTTAGCAGTTTTCCAACGAACTGTTAGTTAGGTACTTGATTACAAAAGAGTAAATCGTGCAAATTCTGTACATTTGTTTGAATTTTACGACAAAGTATAAAGGGCTACCTAAAAACATTGCCATGATTTGTCTAGACTTACAGCTGTTAACTGTATTATGCATTTTCAAATGTGATTATCGATTGCATCGTAAAGTCAAAGTCGAATAATAAAAACTAGTATTTAACGCTACACGAATGCACAAGATACAAGCAATTTGATTGGAGGAAAATGCACAGTGATCTTAAACGACGTAAAGTAGGAGATCATCACAGTTTAAGTAATACATACAAGAATTTCCATAGAATTATTATTCAATTAACAAAAAAACGTACAAACGAAATACAATTATACATTCTACACTAGGATGCTAACTCATAAATCATTTCTTTCAACTCACGTATTATTGCTCTATAGTTCATTAAATATTATCACTACGCTGGGCTGCGCTGTGTGAGTAATTATTATAGCATTACAAAATTAGTATAACAGACAAATATTAAATAGGTAAATCATAACAAACTAAAGTCGCTGAAATATGTAACTAGACTACTGAAATTCATTCGACTAATTAATTTTACCAGAAAAAACCATCGTTAGTTAATTATGTAACAATTAAATAATAATCCAGAAAAATTGTGAATGTACATTCAGTTTTAGCATATGAACAAAGATTCAGAAATACATATAGGTATATACAGTATAATAATAATACAACTATTGAGCAAATAGTTGTAGGAGTCCATTAATAAATCCACTCCATCAATTTTCAAAGCCTGAAAAAGTCAATGAATAATTAACTTCATTCTCTCTTTGTCTTTCTTCGCGTGTTGAGCTTTGTGCTCTAAGCCATCAGAGAACATCACAGTCTGACCCGAATCAGCCTCAACATCCGATGCGGAATCCGAAGATGAAGTGGATGTGGAGGGGGGTTCATTCTTCTCCCGAATGACACGTATTTCCATGACATATTCTCCAGGGGGGAAGTTACCCAGGAAATTGGCCATTGGGGATTTGGGATGGAAAATCATAACGCGTGGAGGTTGTGGTGTTCCAAATCCAAACTGAGTGGCCTCGGGAGGCATACTATTTTCCTGAGTTTCCTCCAGTATAGGTCCCATCTGCAATTTATTTTTAACCTTTTTTCTTAATATCTTTGAAATATCAATATAACATCTATAGTTTTGTAACTTTTAAAATGTGAATTTCTTGCCGTTACTGTATTGTAAATATCTGATAGTATGTAGTTATGACTACTTTCTAAAAAAAAATTAAATCTTGCTTTATGCCTTCAACCGGTTAAAAATGTTAATTAGATTGATTACCTACTCATTAGTTGTATAACTTTCTACAGAGTACAGTTTCTAGTTTTAACCCTTTTAAAAATGTTAATTTCTAGCTAAACAATCTTTTTAAAATGCTAATTTCTAGTTTTATACCTTTTTAAAAAAGTCAGTTTCTGGTTTGGTCGTATTTTTTCTTGGTTTATGCCTTTTGAATGTTAAAAATGTTAATTACTAATTTTGGACTTTTAAGAAGGAGTTATTCTGTAGTATTAATACTTTCTTGACGGATTTTTTTCATGATTTCCCAGTCCTGACTAGTTTATAAAAATAATCTTAGTTAAAAACCTAAAGCATTATATAAGTACATATCGTCGACCGTTTTTTAGTCGAATCATAGTTCAATTATTGGTAAAAACGAACTTACCCATTGTTGTTCGTTGTTGCACTGACGCTGGCAAGAAAGACACGGCGGAACAGGAGGAGCTCTAGAAGTGTCAACTGGCGGCTCTTGAGAAGACCAAATTGTCCGAGGAAATAGTGAATGCTGCTGACCTGGACCGTAGCCGTCACCGTAGACTGCTTCTTCAGAGACAGGCGGCAGGTTTATTGGGTATTGGAGCTGGTATGGAGCCACCGGAATGCCAATGCCACCACGAGGTCCACGATGACCCGGGTAATAATTTCGAGGAACAGGAAGGGGCATATCAATAGATACATGTGGCTGCACAATCCTGTTGGCTTGCAATGAAAATCCTGTCCGCTGATGGTGAAAGCCTTCGGTGTACATTTTAATCCTATTTTCCAGTGCTTTTAAAACCGAAATCCAAGTAGGTCATCAAGGCACCTAAAAATTACCAAAAATGAATTAATCTAAATTAATCTAAATAATTACCTTCAATGTTGAATGTACTGCACATGTTATGCCTACCATTATTAATGATGCGATAAAATTAATTGTCAATCATTACAAAATACTCTTTAGACTGTCAACTGTTGACAGTCAACAACGGTCAAATGTTAAATGTGCCTTTCAAAATCCACGCATGACAAATATCTAGACCGCACCTACTAAAAGTCAAGAGTAAACACCAACATTTAAAAAAAACTTACTCAATGAAAACTGAAGCAGTTGAAACCGAATTCAACCAAAACCCGGTTGACGAAGTGGGGTCACAGGCACAAGTCAAAGGCCGTTGAATTTCACTATCAACATCAACTACAATTTTCTACAGTTGACAGTCAACAGTTCTTCATCAATCTTGATTTTTGCGTAGAACACAGTCGATAATTAAATTAATTACTTAATAGTATTTTGACAATAAGTCCAACAATTAACAATGCAACCAAATCCAGCAGAAACTTCCAACTTCGAGTCTGACAGAATTCTGCGGAAGGACCGAGCAGGGAACGAACTTTTAAAGGCGAATTTATAACTGCCGAGAGGGCACGCCCACAAACTACGTCGTTCAACCTTTTAATTTCGCACCCTCAAAAGTTAAACGTTCGTTAAAATGGGTTACTATTAGCCTCTTCCACTCGTGCAGACGTAATTTATGAAGACGCCTTTAGTAGCTTCTGAAGGAACTAACAAACAAACAAGTGTTGCTTTATTTCGTTTCTTCAACGTTCAACGTTTCTAAAAATCTATTCTTTAAATTCGATTTCCAATTTCCAAGCTAAACGTTGTTGCATTGCAATCGGCTACCCCACACACAAGCTGTAGAAACTTATTTCTTTGTTATTCAAGTTATTTTGTTAAAATAAGCTTTTAATAAGCTTTTAGGCAAAAAGATTAAAAGTTCTTTTTGTGCAATAAAGCATGAACGGGGGGGGGGGGGTCTGTCCCTTAACTTCCACTCTAATTCACGTGAGGCACTGTTTTGAAATTAATAATGTCATGTTGCAATGTACTAATTATTATTTTGTGTTCTGTGAAAATGTAGGTAACTTTGGTTTAGTGTAATTTGTAATAAATTATTAGTTTGATATTTTTATTTTATAATTTTGTATTTATTTAGTTGGATTAGGTAAGATACGGATTAGATTTAGATTCACTGGACAGTTTACTAGGTTGTTTTTCGTTTATGCGTGGAAACTTAAACTAAACTTGTTTCCTAATTGTAATTTGAGATCGTAAAGAATAAATGGCTTGTGTTTTATTCTATATTCTTCCCTCATGAGAGAAAATTATTGATTAGGCATTTTTGTTTCTATTTGGCACAAGGGACGACCACGACCCGAGTCATTTCATAATTATGTTGAAGGTACACGGGACCCGTACTCTTGAAACGCAGAGTCGTATTTTATGGATTAAAATGAATCTTTTTAATTTAATGGTTATTACTTGTAGATGTAAAAACTTTATTCTTTGTTGAATTTTCAGTGGGTCCGAAATCAGAATGAGCCAGAGTTGGTGAAAGCTTAACCAGTGACTATAAAGGTCAGAATCACAAATCCCGATAAAATTGAGTTAGTTGACAGGGGAGATAGCCTATTTTGGAAGAAAAAGACCCCAGCGCTTACAGGCGACGTTTCTCTCCCTTTCTGTCTTAAGTCTTAAGTCTCGACTCGTAAAAATGTGGACAGAAGAAATAATAAATATCTCATCGCTTTTGGTGCGCAATCCGAATCTGTTGATGGCAGAAATTCGCTTTTTCTGACAGATTCAAAACGGTAAAATGGGTTTGGAGACACGGGCGTGCACTGTAAAAGGACGGTTGACTGCGGTAAGTTGTACTTGCGTATTTGAAAGAAAAGCGAATTATATATAATTTGGTTTCCCGTTTTTATAATATGTACTGATATTTCATTACCTAACTCTAACTGTAATTTATTATGTGAACAATTATCAAGGAAGACACCTGTTACCGAGCGCAACAGTAGCATTGCTGCTATGATAATTTAATAAATCAGTGAAATTCGAATAAACAAATTGTTGT
>JAQFZC010000502.1:0-48605 GCA_034695205.1 Dicyrtoma fusca
AGCGGTGGGTGAGGCTTGTGTCAGTTGGTGGTTAACATGGTGTCTAGGTTGGTGGTTATGGGACAGTAAACTACTGTTATCACCATACGAACCTCCTTCAACAGACTTTCCCGTCCGCACTCCCATCCATATTGCAATTACTAGGTACTATTACTAATATTACATTTTTGCATTCCGTTTTCATGAATGATTCAGCCTACTCTCAACACTATAGTCCAACTAACTTTACTTTGTACGCTCTAGATTCCAGTACAACGTCACTGCACTGTAGAGCACATAAGGTCTATACGAATTCAACTCGTAAGTTATGCAAAACGTACATCCCAGCGTCTACTATAGAAAAACAAAACTGGGGGGAAAATTCTGTGCGCTAACCAGCAGGGTCTAGTTGAAGTAGTGGTTGCTAGAATTATGTATACTGGAATGTACATGACTGAATTGTACATATAAAACCCAGTATGTATTACTGGGTGAAAACCTGGAACTAGTGAGGAGCAGTATAAATACCGGAGATATTAAAGATATGGGCGTAGGACAGATAGAAATTATCTGAGGAGCTCTCTTGGACCCTCTTCATTGCTCCCTGTACAGATAGACGTGGAGGCTTCGTATAGTCAGAGATAGACAGACAGACAGACGAGGAAGAAAGAAAATGCAGGAAAGAATGACTATCCGAAACAATTTTTGATAATTTCAGAGCTGAATAGAGACTCTAATGAACCAAATCGAGCGAAGGACGTCCATACCACGTTTCATACAGCAGCAGCGTATGGAATCTTGTACAGTTGTATGCATCGCCATGGCTCAATTAACGTGGCCATGTAACAAAACATGAATTCATTCCTGCATCCATATTACCCACCTACTCTAGTCCCTGATCATGTGTTGGCAAGACCTAAGATGCGTGTGTAGCATCCTCAAAGCTTTGACAGACAGAAGAGCCAACCAAAATTTAACAAGACCGGTGCGGTGCTATAGTCTAGGAAACCTCAAGCTGAAGCATAGATAGTAGAGCCAGTGCAATTCTAAAATACAGTTACTTTCGTCTTAATCTAATTGGTAAACTCACGATTACAGCTTAGCTGCTGTTGCCCCTGGTGCCGTTACCGGTACAGAAAACGAGTGGTTTGAACGAAAAAAATACTTTCGCCTTCAAGCTTTAACCGAGGCTAGCAACGTAAGTAACTGCTTTTCACTTGACTTGAAGAATTCCAAATTCCAAGATAGACGTAGTCTGTAGAATCGAAATGGTAATTGTAGATGTTGGCATTTTATATCAATCACACTTTGAGAATGGATCTTTGGACGAAGGACGGAGGAAGAGTGCATAGCTCATGCCTCGGTAGAAGTCAAGTGCTCAATTAGTAAGGGTAACGACGGGACTTGGGGGATGAGTTTAATTCCATATCTGTTTAAGGTGATGCGAGGATGTGATGATTAACTCCCGTTCTTTTTTTTTTCTTCCGTTCCAAAATGATGGTTAGTATTTTATTACATGATTGCCTTCATTTTGATCCACAGACAGTCAAGAGACTATATTCTAAATGGTGGAATGTTTTACAAAAGGATAGGCTTGTTGAATCGAATGAACAGATGACTAGACCAGAATAGACAACGAAGGGAATGACGATGACATGGCACTCAAATCGACACACCCACTGAAACATAAATAAGGTATGGACACTATAGGATATTTTTAACGAGAAGGAGGCCCTTGGGGCTTCAAAATATCATCCTCACATCAATATATATATGATACCAGTATATATATGATTTCAAAACTAACCATAACTTTGTCCATTTCTATTTGATCAGGAAGGAGGTTCAAGATGAACTATATTATCTGCAATGCGTGTACACACACACATTTATTTTTTACCTCTCAACATTTTAATGATTTTTATTCTATTAAGGTCGCCCAAGGAATTAGGTAGATATTTCTACCAACTGACCTTCTGAATCCTTGGGTTCCATTACTCTAACGATAAAAGCCTATTCTAGACGTTCCACTGGAAACAACGAAGAAAATGAACAGTGATGGCTGGCTACTTACACTCGGTCACACACGCTCTACAGCTACAGCCACAAAGAATTATTAGCCTCATTCCGATCTTCTAGTAATATTTTACAGGATGCATATATAGCTAATACCAGAGGCAAGAAATATAGAAATACATAGAGGTGCGTACTCCCATAAATCCATTGTGCAGTTCTAATAAATACGGGAGAAATGTGAAACAGAAGAAGAACGCAGGAAATTCCCAGTACGAGTCGCCATGAAAATATTGTAAATCATAAAAGTATGCAGAGTAGGACAGAGCTCCATGTTTGAGTCCATTAAAATATGAGTAGGTGTGTACGATGGGTAGAATTTGTCTTTGGAAGCATACATGGTGGAGCAGGAGCTGTGAGCATATCAATATTTTATCCAATTCATATGCCAATAAATCGAGGAGGTAATTCTCACGGAGAGTCCTCATGTGCGTGATTCATAATCAGCGTCTTATATCTTCTGTCACGACATACAACAAATCCAACATTTTACAAATGTGTCTCATTTCATACAAAAGTGCATGAGTGTGTGTGTGAACGAGTGAGAGAGAGACAGACAGAGCTAGAAAAATTATAGGGATGTAAAAACACGAGTACTACTGTCTGGGCAAAGAGCTGCTTCACTCAACATAGGTAGGTATCATGATAATAATATGTACCTACATCCGTCTACAGTCTACATCCCTGGCGTTGGTACTGGCACTGGCGTAAACTCCCAACTCGTAAACCAAAAACTTTCATGATTTCTCCACACAGCGAGAACGTGCAGACTGAACCAATGCAACGTACGGACGAACGAGGATGCCCGATGAAGGAAGGAACAATGCTGAGAGAGTGAACAATAGAAAAAGCGGGTAGGATGAGGAGTCGTTTTAGATGATCGATACAAGGCGACTTTCATATTATTTTATGAATGCATGCAAGTACGAGAGGAGTGGATTCAGTGAGAGATGTATGGATGGATGGATATGTATATGCGTCAGAGGCCTGTACGGTGTCGTGTAGGGCACGTTGGAAGAAGTCGCAAGTAGTAAATACCTAGTATAGTGGATGGATCTGAAAGTGCTATGGGGGAAGGGGGTGAAAGTGGAATTTCATATTCACAAAAGAAAAATTCGTCACCGTCACCATCGAGAAACCGGAAGTGTTATGGTGGGTCGGGTTCGAATCCAACTTCAGTTCCTAGAGAGCTTCACATCCATATCTTTTTTTTTGGATACTTTTCCCCTGTTTTTTCCCTCTCTCTGTATATTCTACATAATAAAATTTTTGGGGATTGCGCAACATGAGCGGTCTTCACTTGACAACAATGCAATCCTTCTTCTTCGTCTCTCATTCCCAGTATCCCAGTGTTACACTGATAACTTGAGACAGCCAAAATTTACATTTATTTTATTCACTATCTGTATTTTGACATAGTGTACCAGTTTTCAAAAGCCGTATTTACAAAGTTCTTCCGAGCCACGACAGCGATCGTCGATCTGACTAACTGTAACTTTTGTACACACTTGTGTGTCACAAAATACTCCTGAACTGAACTGCTGGGTCCGTAGTATATTTATATTTCAACTTTTGAAATTATTCAAAGGTATATCACATTTTATTGTCAAAAATTCCAAAAATCTATACATATTCCTACATTTATTCTGCTTCTAGCTACTGCAGTAGTTATAGTATATATTATGTAGTATTTTTACTAATAATAAAATATTTGCGAAGACTTTTTTTATAACATATTGAGAAAGCTGATCTAATAATGCAATATTTGAACTGGAGTGTAGAAAGTTTGCGAACAGTAATAAGTATTCAAGATTTACAAAGCCGGCCGTCAGTGTACCACCTAATAATGTAATATAGTCGCAATATCAATGACAATAAATTATTGAAAAGTTGAACTAATGGACAACTTTTTACATAAAAATATTTCATACAAACTTCATCCATGTCGTCTATTTGAATGAGCAAGTTTATCCATGACTACTTTCATGGATTAAGGGCATGAAAATGAAATAAATTCATATCACAATAATAACTCGGTCACCCTTGACTAAAATGATCTCACACAGTACACAAACATGATAAAAGAATCAGGATAATCATACAGGCTAACAACCAACATGAATATCTTTTTTTATAATTGAGAAACCACCAACTTCAAACTCAACTTTTCAGTTTTTCAGTTTCCTACAACTAACAACTAACAACCAAGAAAGAAAAGTATCCTAAAGTTCATACTTTACTTGACTTTACACCCAAATTAGTCCGTCGTCTCATAGAACCGTGAAATTCCCATCTCGCAACTTCAAGTCACCGCAGTTCACCAGCGGAATTATTAGTAGAACCAGAAAGAGTAGAACTTTTGGAGAAAAAAAATCCGCATGCCTGAAAACTCTGAGATGTATACTATTATTTGTATTCTATGTAATACAATATTTGTTCCCTGTTACATTTGAATTTAATTTGGAGAGATGTGAATTACTGTTGTGAAGGTGTAAAGGAAATACATAAGTGAAATAAGATCATTAGAGAATCGTGGAGGTTAGGCATATTAGTTTGCTAAAGTAGTTGATAGAAGGGGAAAAAACGTGAAGATGTGCTCCTTGTGGTTCCTTGATGAAGACATGGTTTATGATGGTGACGTGAAGTGGAAGAGATGTCATATAAAGATAGAACATGTCAAAGTCCAACTAGCACTTCATAAAATAAGTGACTTATCTTGACGATCGGGTGCAGTGAGTTCATCATCTCGCTTTGTACTCATTCTACCTTGGTCTCTTGACTCTCTGTCTCTCTCTCTCTCTCTCTTCCCAACCAAAATGCTACCCTGAAAATTCCAGGTACATCCTTGTGTCTGTCTGCCTTTGTAAATAAACATTAGTAGGTAAGAAATCTGATTTGTCTATATAGTCTGTGTAGAGTTACGAACGTATCCACCTACATACAGGCCGATTGCCTAGTGAGACATAACGTGTGGGGAAGATATAGGTATATCTGTATTGCTTGTTCATTAGTTTACGAAAAGTTGTCAAAAAACAGTTGTAAATGTAAATCTTTTTGGAAAGTGCTGAAACACCGACAGTAGGCAAATAAAATGTCATTGCATTACTGCTACAAGCAGATCTAACACTAATTAACTTTAGCATATCCTTTTGTACTATACAAGTTAATGTAAATAGTGTGTTTACGGTACATTTTAAGGATAAAAAACAGTTGATCGTGCGTCACTTTGATAAGAAGCGCAATGCAGAAGGGCGGCCTTTAGCCTCGTACCAAGACAGACCAACACAGGTACGCCTATACATATATACTTGAACTTTTCATGCCTCGAAATATATACGATGGTTCTCCAGCTTTTTGGAATGCTTGACAAGGAGACTTGGTCATTATGATGATGATGATGTTTCTGAAGATCCCAATGAAATGCCTGTCAAGAAATTCGAGTGTTCGTCCAACTGTCGAAATTTCATTTCTCATCTCCGCCCTACTCGCTCAACTCTCTACTCATTTCACTATCTCCTCATCTGACTTGACTTAACTTACGATTAGCTTTCAGGATGTGAACATGGATGTTGGATGTGGAACATCGTCTGTGCATACGGACGGACGGGCAGACAGACGGACAAACAGACAGCATGAGTAGTATGATGACGCTCAAGAAATTTTACTTGGGAAACTCTTTGGTTTTTGGGCTACACTAAAACTTCTTGGTCTGGAGATAGGTTCCTCATCAAGCTTCCTCAATGGGCTGTACAAGTGCAGTCTAGTCTTGTAATTGTATGTATGTACATGTGGAAGAGTTGTACTCGGATTTTGTGTACGAAAGTTACCTTATCTTTCTTGGAAAGATAGCAAGTTTGGAGTTGTGCGAGAGACTTGAGTCCCAAAAAGATCAGATCATCACATCAAACCAACAGAATAAGAAACTCTTTTCTACACACATACACACACACAACTTGTAATTACGAGCACAAACTAGATAGAATCCTTTCCCTTCTACTTCTTCTCTTGTCAGGAGGCTGCTGCTTTGCTACTGATGCTGCTGGTCCATCATTTCATTTCAGCTAATTATGCCACAAGATCACATCATTCATTTCATGAGGTTTAGCAACAATGAAAATAAGGAAAGACTTGGAAATTAAGAGAAATTCCTCTGTGACAGTCGTGCTTTATGAGACCAGGGGAAGGAAGTACGTAGGTGGATGGATAAAAACACATGCACACCTTTGTATGTGCGTATCTGTAGCACCTACTCATCCAAGTCGCATCTCTGCCAACTTACTAGTTACAGATAACCAAAGAGACGTACCTAGGTATTTGAATACTAGCTTCGTACACTGCAGAAAGATTTATCTTCTGTCTGCACTATATACTTAGCTAGGTAAGATTACTCGTATTATTGCCATACAGCTACTTACGTTTGTTATAACGTTATAAGCAAAGTGTAATACCAGACATGACGTAAATCAGAGCTACTTACTCGTTGTATAGTAACTAACTACTATTATAGAATTACAAAAGCTATTAAAATAAATACGATTTTATCGAGAAGTTGAGCATAATTTTGCATACTTAGCCAAAGAGATATTTTAATGTTTTATCCCTTTTTATTGATTCTTTTAGATTGCCAAATTTGCTACTAGAAGTCACACAAGCGTAACTCAATAATGACAAACCTTGTTTGCGGATTTAAGCTCAAATACAAATCAGATACACACTCAAACATGTAACAAGTATTAAATCCTGAGAATAGGAATAGAAAAGAAGCTATAGATGCGTAAAAGTGGACTATTTTTTGGGAAATAACAAAATTAAATGTATTTTCTACATGGAAGTTTGGCAGTACACCGCCCTGTTACAATAATACCTGTATTTATAAATGAACCTACTAACAAGGCCTTACATTGTTTTTACCATTAACTAGCCCTTGATGTTTTGACTCCAGTATTATTTTCTATACATGCTAATGTATAGAAAGAGAAGGAGAGATTGTACTCCGTGTTACATTTGAGTTCCCGTGAACTCCTTACGTTCTATCTATCCTAAACTAATTCAGCTTTTGAGTTTGTAGTAACAAATTATAAATTATGGAAAATAACAAAAAATGAAGGATTGTATTCAAAGGAATCTTACAAGAATCTTATCGTTACACTGCCCTGGAGCAAAAAGATTAAAGCTTGTATGTACTTAGGTATATTCTTCCAGCTGCATTTCGAATTCGGACGATAACACACATTACGAAAATTCTTAGATGAAAAGAATAATTGAATAATAATACTGTCATCAATTTGTTTACAAACATGTCTCACATTCAATCAAGCATTCCTCAGAAAGTAAAATTGTTCATCTACCTACGCAATTATTTAATAACATTCTTGCGCAACTAAACAGGGTTTAAATTGACTTAAAAGTAAAGGAATTGAATTAAAAAGTTGTATAATTACAACTTTACAACCGAAAATATTTGAATGAATTCAGATTATTTCTTGACTTGAATTGGAATCAGGGAAAATTACTTCCCACCCAGAAGCAACACAAGAGCTGTTACTCACATTGCTTCTAATTTCTGCTTTGTTACCCAAAAAAAAATGAAATTGGCTTCTAAGAAATTTTATGCACAGTAAGTTTTTGACTTGAATAAACTGAATAAAGGTTCTGTCGGATTTACTCATTGAACATTAAAGTTTGTCCCCAATGCCACTGCATCCATTATATGTATACAATGTGTACTAATGTAAATTGAATGGGCAAGCCTATGCATTTAGCTATACCTAAACACAAGGCACGAGATAAGTCAAGCTTATACCTTACCCTATGTGTACATTATATTTATGTTAAGCTAAAAGCCAGTTTTTCTTTAGGTGGAACTTATACTAGATGTACGTGTATGCCTATCACTATACATACTTACGGTTGCTGTCAGAACAGAGGAATCAAAGTAACTAACGACAAGTATAAGAAAAAAGAAAATTACAGTAATTAAGTACATGGCTTTACATGATTATAGAAAACTCCTAGATTTCCCTACTATGGGGTAGACTAGTTGTAATTATATACATGGAGCTACTTCGTTAGTCGTCACAGGTGTTTTAATTTCGACTTAATTTGGGGCTCGTCCTCGTTGTCGACATGAGTCGTCTCTCTTGTATTCACACTAGAGGCCAAGGCGTACTGTGTCTGTATCACATACGGGCTCACATTAGGGAATCATTGCCAAATAACCGTCGTCAACCAACTGCCACCTCCTCTTGCGAGGCAGTATTTGTTTGCTTTTCTATCTCAGAGCTCACACACATGGAACCAGAACCATCATGCATTGTCCTCGCAAGTCTAAATTATTCTAAATTGCAGTTACCGTACATACCAGATCAGTACACTGCCTAGGCACAATCAGCAGATGCATCTCTATATAGCATAGGGATGGAATTGCCTATAGGTATACCCATACGTGTACAGGACCAACTCCCTCCTATACCTACACTACATGATCACGTTGCTGAATGAGTTCACTCTAATTCGTTGACTTTTATTCTACATTCGTTCGTTCTTTGACTGGGAGGATTTGATGAGCAAGATGTATTATAACTTGGAGTCACAGTTCTGCTTCTGCCCAGCCGGAATCCCAGTTCCAATCTCAAATCTACATTTTCTCCAACTCCGTACCATGTTTCATGACATCTCACACATTGATCAGGTATGATGCTCGGGCTCTCACTCTGGTATTGGCAACTTCTACATGCATCTGTTATATAGAACTGAACTGTACTACTATACTGGTCTGATATTTTAATTGCAAAGCTAGTTCATCCACGCTTTTCATTTCTGCTTCTCTCAACTCAGCTCTGCTCTGCTCTCTCAAACTTTTACTGTACAATGTACAAATTGGGAAGAGTTTAGGTACTAAACTTAGGGTGGGCAGAATGTGTATGTATGTATCTCTGTGTAAGCATATCCAAGTCAATGGCATAGAAGTTCACCAGGTTTTTTCCATATGTACTTTCACTCAGCTAATAGTAGCTGGTCGGTAGAGAGTAGTCAATATGATATGTCATTGCTATCTTTTCTTTCTTATACATGCTCTATCAAGGACCATGATTATCTGCAAAGTTCCATTTCACTAATGGATCTTCCAACGTTTCCCCCGCTTTTCATTTTTATAATTACGTGGACGTCGACGTCTACAACTGCAGGATATGTAAAGGTCAGAAATAGACTACAATACGTCCATGTCTACTTTCGAATAGGTAGGTACGTGGGTAAGTACCTACATGTAGATAGATCTAATGTTCTATTTTTTTCACTACCTTTAAGTATGATTCGTAAAAGTCGAGATAATTTGTATTACAATCTATTTATAGAGACAAATGTTATGCAAGGAACAAATTAAATGGTTAAACTCCAACAGAGAAAGGAATAAGAACTAGGTACCTTCCTTACGTAATCGTCATTCGTAAGTCAACATTGTGACAAAGTTCCAACACTGTCACTGTCACTGACAATCTATTGATTCTTTTAAAGCAGCTCCCAAGACCCAGCCAGGTATAATGAAATAGAACCATAGGAGCAGAATTGAATTTGTCGCACATATGTACATGCAATAGTGGGTGGGTGCAAGAAGAAACTACAGAAAAATCTTAGACTGTATCAATGAGGTGAGAAAATTCATGAAAACAAAAATACATATACATATATATATTCGTTTTTTGAGTTGAAACGTTATAAAATATCGATAAATCAAGTCAGTAAAGAGAGGGAACAGACCAAGTTGGCGTTGAGAGTTGAGTTCATCACATCATCATATCAAAAATCCAATCAAATATTTGTGGCAAGCCCCAGTAATTTGAAGCTTTCAGGAAACAACTTCTGTTTTTGACGTTAAGTGTTGCTTCCAAGCCACCAAACTAAACCAAACGCTCTATTTTACGCACATCTCTGTCTCTCACTCCCGCTCCCTTCAAACCAACCGTCTAATGTACTCGAGACCAGAGATTTTTTGAGAGCTGGAGCAGAGCAGCCGAGCCTTGCCATATGCCCCCGTAATTTTATCACATCCAAATGCATATGATGTAGGTACCTACTGTATACTTACTCATACTAACTCACGTCGAGTGAGAATGGAACGAGAGAGAACGACCTCCGCCACTACCACATCATTACGACGGGAAAATAAATATCTGTATAAATATATATATTACTTGATGCATTACGGGTAGTGGCTCCAATCTCCCTGTATTGACTCCACTATGCCTAGGTACTTACGATTACGTATAAACAAACCTGAACGTGTCACTAGTAGTGGTGCTATAGGGTTTCAGTATGCACAGATGTATCTATGACACTATGACACAGCAAATGGCGGCAGTCATAGTCGTTCTTGCAAGTAAATTGTAGGCAGCTGCTGTGCATACACACATACATAGATACATACGTTATCGAGTGGGGAAGTAAACTTTGCAAAAATCTCAGCAGGACACACGCCACAAGAAGGTAATAAGTTTTCTCTCTAGGCTGTCTCGGTTTTTGTAAGGTTGGGCTGTTGGTGGGGCTGTGTATGTACATACATATTTTATTTATATGATGGAGCATTGTATCAGCTGGGTGAAGTGACATGAGCAATGCGATGGGAGCAATTGAAAACATTCTGCTACATATCTATCTATCTATCAGCTCAGCTCAGCTCTTCTGGTTCTTACGTCGTGGGTTGCTCTCTGTAAGGACACTTCGTCAGTCACTCCACTCAATTTGTCGCCCATCATAAACACACTTTACATTTCCAGTTAAAATCTAACTAATGCACCAAGAACATGCCTCCATAAAGTTTAATGAAAACTAAAAAAAAAAAGTTCTTTCCTCCTTCCCTTTCCTTTCCTTTCCTCGCTCTCTTCTCGTCTCCCTTAACCATGCAATGCCAGTAACAAAGCCAAAGCCCACAACTTTCCTGACATCCTGTCGCCGTTCACTCTCCGTAATAACTTAACCGTCTAATAGTATGTATGTAGGTATGTATTTGGAACCTAAGACAGAGTCTTCTGCTCTCTCTCTCTCTACTCTATATAACTTTCAAAGCAGTTGCAATTTGAATGTACATAGTCGAAATTTTCATGAATTATCCCCAAGTTTAATAGTTTTTAGTTGAATGTTGTGAGACTATTAGTATTCCATTTTTAATCACAGTTGGACAGTTGAATTTGAAATAGGGAAAAAACATCTTTGGCTTCCCCGCATCGACAGCTAGAAGAATTTGTGCATTGGAAACCTGATGTAAGATTTTAGGTGGGCGTATGGATTGTGCGGGGAGGCTTATGGATTAATTTCTACTACACTACTGTGAAGTTGCACCGGAGTATCCCAGCAGAGATTTGTAAATGAAACTTATGAACGAGAAAGCAAATAATACAGAGTGTGCTCTAAGTAATAAATCTGGTATTGTGACAATGAACATGAACACTTGATAGGTATTGACGACGAAAATAAAGTATGGTTGAGTAGGCCACAAATGTGTCCATAGATCCAGATTATACCGGATTTACTGACTGATGAGTGAGGGGAAATATTTCATGTAATTCTCAATTATATTCGTATCCACTCACTTTATTTCTATTTCCATCTCTATCACTGTAGTGTAGTAGCTACATACTTATTTCCCTACGCTCTTGGTGATGTCAGTGCAGTCAAAGAATACGAACTGTTTCGACAAAATATATGGAATTGTCTATACTTCCCTGGAAAGATTCTCAAAATCTGCATGCTTTAACCGATTCTTAATTTCTCTTGCAGATTGTTAACACTATCCACTTCCCATCCCATCCAACAGTCGTAACAGTAAGCAAATAATATGGAATGTAAAAGGAAAGCAAATAAGAGTGAAAGTAAAAGATTTGCAAAAATTATGCTGTTATTTGTAGTGTGATTTATTTTTATTAAATTGTTATAAAATTAAACAAAATACATTCACTCATAAAGCACTGGTGGGTAAACCATTATTTGTATGTAGTACAAGTATTGGCTCAAAAAGCGCTCTTTTCCGGAATATTGGAACGTTCTCCAATATTTTAATATACAATCTGAAGAGAGTATCTCTATGCTGGGTGAGCAGTAATACAGAACATACAGATATTTGAGCTTGGTGCTAATCAAACAATTTAAAGCGGATTAAAGAAGAACTGTCAATAATACCGTTTGTCTCTTCTTCTCCCTGTATCATTGGGTTGTGTGTGTGTTCTGTCCTGAGCAGGCCATGGCAAACTAGGAAGGCACATGGGTAGGTACATACAAACCCGTGGTTGTATTTGTAGTTTTGTACCGTTCAATTTCATATTCCCTGTTCATGTATCGCTGTGGCTAAGAGTACAT
Organism: Dicyrtoma fusca; assembly: GCA_034695205.1. NCBI lineage: Eukaryota > Metazoa > Arthropoda > Collembola > Symphypleona > Dicyrtomidae > Dicyrtoma > Dicyrtoma fusca. The sequence continues at coordinate 12,403 of JAQFZC010000502.1, forward strand.
CAAATGATTTCATCCGGTGGCTGCTCCATTCCTTATACATACAGGCAGAGAGAGAGAGAGAGACGCGGATATTAAATTCCACATCTTGGAAATCCTGACATCATACTCCGCCTTCGATCATCCAGTCGAGGGGCTTCTATTTTTTTCCTCCTTCTCATCTCGCTGTGAATTCTGTGATGATGAAAAATTTCGCCTTTTATGTGCATCCATATATACATAGATAGGTGCATTGCCTGATTCCATTTCAATGAGGAAGAGCTGGAGAGTTGGAGTAGGCACTTCTGTGGATACTCACACGAACAAGTAATGCTTTCCTTGAAAATTCGTGGATACGGACAATGACGTAAAAAGCAAAGCATTTTTATCCCGTGTCTCTCCCTGAACATGTGTTTCACGGAATTTTATATCTGTTTTTTCAATTTTTACATCCATATAAGCACTCACTACTGAATGCTGAATAGTGATGTACATATGTAGTTATTTCTTGACTTTCATTTTCATTCTCCTATAAGCTTCAAAGCCGTCCCTTTAACGAGATATGAGTAGCATCCGCAGGATAGAAATTAACCAATCCTGGATCCAGCCGTTCACACGTCTCGCTCATCTGAAAGTAAGTAAAGCGTAAGGTTAGTTTTATGTCACGTGCCCTTTTAATAAAATCGTCCTCAATTCACAATGCGCTGACAGGCAGGTATAAAAGGGACAAAAAATACTACAGTATATTTATACTAATGTAGAGATTATTAAAAGCTAGATATATGCATTAAATATAAATGTCTATAGATATGTTATATCTCTTTTGATTAAGATATAGAATGCCGTAATATGGGTATTTATTACGTAGAGACATGATACCTACCCACCTTTCCTGTACACATTAAGTTACATAAAAGTTCATAAGCTATCAGGGCTAATCGTGATCGTGAGTAATGCAAGATACTTAAGCTTACGATTAGAATTTTATTTCTGTCCTTGTACTAATGACTGCTGATTTTCTGGAAGCCCGAGCTTAAATTAGAGTAACTTTTTCTCTCTCTATCTCAAATGGTGAATGGTTGACTTGAGTAAGTCAACTGAGAGCTTCCCTAGCTATATAACCCTGAAAACTGGAACATTATGAGTCGCAAGTGGAAGCTACTAGAGGAAATTATGCTTAGGAATTAATGTGGAATAAGTTTTTCCGACTTTTCTTGTGACAGGAAGTGGATACTTTCTTCCCTCTTAAAAGGGCACTAAACCCTCCATGTAATAAATAAAACATCCGTAATTTGCTATCATTTTATTCCCATAATAATCATAAGGGTCTTTTTTTTCAGCAATTCTATCAGCTTTCTACTTCCCCTTCCACAAATCAGCCGCTGAAAAGTGAAGCTACTCCGAGGAGAATAGTAGAACCATAGACATGCTGCATTGCATTTTTACATCCCGTCCCTTCTGACATACGTTGCGTATGTCCGCTCATCTGTGTCTATGCCATATTAGGATATTAAGGAAGAAAATTTGTAGGAGTTTCACCAAATGAAAGGACTATCTCCGTCTCTGCCTATGTGTACATGTACAAGGGCGAAATTTAGTCTTTCCTCCACAGTCAAATAGTCCTTGCATCCATCCATTGTGTCAGGATGCTTCTGTTTGTATGTGCTGTGCTACTCTTGGACTTGACACAGAGTAGTAGTGGTGTATTTTATTTGAAGCATTTTTGGCTTTGGCTCAGCTAACATTCTGACTCCAGTCGACCACCACCACAACATAATCATCTATACCTACACTATATGTAAATCTGTCTCGCTATATACTATTCCACAGAGAAAGAATGAGAGTTACCAAGTTGAAAACTATGTTGTTTCCACTTAAAATGTTTTCTGTATACATTTACATTTTGATTTGTATTTTTTTTGCACTGAACAGAGTGTGAGTGCATAAATCTTGAACTGGATCTATCCAGAGGAAAGGAAAGACACATTTGGATCCGACCAAATGTGAATCGGAAGTGGAGAAAATCTCACGGTGATCGGAGTCAAAAAAAAGGGCACACAGAGCTCTCCTCCTCTCCTTTTGTACACGTCCCTGTATCTATCTACTACATGGACATTATTTTATGCTCACAGACTCCTGTTTTAACTCACAGCAAGGAGGCCTACCACACATGCATCTACATAGAACAGTACTATACCGATCCGGCCCTGTTCTGTGCATATAATACTTCTAAAGTTATGTAATGTGATGCAGCACTAGCAGCACCGTTCTACCGTTTGATCTTGGCTGAAAATAATAAACTCTTATGGTACTGATATGTCCACAGTGAAGCGCCAAGGAAAGAAGAAAAGTAAGCAGTTTGGAGAAGATATACATGAAGTAATACTCACTCCTTGTTCTGACGTTAGCGGTATAAAGGGGATTTATCTAAAGTACTAGCTAGTACATACATCGACGTACTAGCACACGTAGGAAAGTGCCAACATGTCTGTCTGCTCAATATTTCTGTATGCACTTTGGGCTTGGTTTGCATTGGATGTATGTATATGTGGGGGATATGGAAATGCAAACCTCTTACGATCACAAGCTCCTATCACATCCTCATCCTCTCCCGAATGAGCACAAATACAAATATGGCAGGCTCCATGCAAATATGTACTTATGTGGCATAAGAAACCATTGAAATGACAATAATAATAATCATAACAGTACAAGTAGTGGTGGTAGTGTAACTATTGGAGGTTGCATGTACAACTAACTATATACCATCAGCAGCTCGATAAAGTAGGTACCTACGTACGGAATACACATAAGCATGTACAGATCATGGCATGGTTGGGCTGTGCGTTGGGTGGAAGGATGAAAAAAAAAATCCAGTCGACACAGGGAAGGAGGACGAGGCCGACTGCTACTACTATGCTACGGCGACGACATGACACGGTGGTTCGGCCATCAAAATGTAAATGACACGGGAAGGGAAACCGGATATTGCCACAACATTGCTGATGCCATTGCCATTTTTCCGAGTCAATCTCCAACAGTTGGAGAAATTTCTTTTTACCATCATCGCATCGTGAAGAAGGACAGGGATGCGGATGGGGAGCTTGAGAAAGAAAATATATTTTATGCAAGGCACGCTTGCCAAATGAGATGAAACTTAATTTATAGTGGCTTTTCTCGGATTTGTTCCCCTTTACGGGGTCTTAAGCAATACACACCAACTCGGAGAGTAAATATATGAACCTAAACGTGTACACTGCACCGTAGATACAACCTTCTGAGAGGTCTGAGCTGAGCTCTGTGTCCACAGAGCAGAGGGAAAGCACACAGTGCGAACGAAGGAGCCAGTCAGTTCCGTTCATTTCTTATATCTACACTTAAATCCTTATAATGTCCCTCATTTGTTTCCATGTAATCTTCTTATTCTTGGTGATTTCATATTTTACGTCCGCACTACAATGCTAAATGGGGATAATAACAGATAAGTTAAAATACTATGATTGAGACTTGTCTAGTCAAAGACAAGACGGTCGTTTCAGTTTGATTTAATCAAACCTAGTGCAGACAGCTAGCTGTGGGTAGATAGAATGCGTTATCCAAATTCCCCTTTATTCCAAATCGAAATTCATTCATTATTTTCCCTGGATACAGTATTATACTTGCATACACTAGAAATAATCAAAAACTATTTGAGATACAGTAACAGCAACAGCACCTAGCAATTTATACTACACAATCCCATTATATACTACGCCCAGCTCCACAAGGTTGGCTGCATCAAAAAATCGGTCAAACATCTAATACCAATCATAATCATAAAAATAATCATGAATGGAGCAAATTTGCTCCAATTTTTCTCAGAATAGAATATTCATAAAGAATAAAAAGCTATAAGTATTGCTTTCATCCCTTTTATATAATATTTCCACAATGATTTAATTTGAGATGTCATCATACTAACACACATTAGAAACTAAAGTAACGGGGAAAGTTCTGTTTAAAGAAACCAATTTTCAAAAAAACAATTCTTAGAACTCTAGCAATTATGTCGTTTGAAGATTTACGTACAGCGAAGCGAAATGCATAACATTACAGGCACTTCATTCAGAATGCATTTTTGCAGTAAAGGCATTATAATTTATAAATATCAACAGCATCAAGGTTACAGAATTACAGGCTTCTTTCAATTTCAAATAAAACTTTGTCAATTAACCGAATTACACTCAGCCAACCTACTCTCTACAATTATTGCAATGTCAGTAGTTCAGCAAGGCTCTGTATACTCCTGAGTCTGAGATACATCCATATGTAGAAGAATAATAGGTAACAAATCTAAATTAAAAGAAAGTAAAAACAAATCCCAAGAATGTCAGGACAATGACTGACTGGCTCCCTTTATTAAAATGTATATTAAACTATAAATTTCCATTTAAAAGCCATTGAAATTGATGACTGGCAACATGCACATAGGTACTTTGGAAACTACACCAGCACTCTTCAAAAATCCACAAGGATCTACAAGGATCCCTCATGAGCTCAAGACATTTTAAAATGGAAACATTTGGACGCCTCTAGATTGAGTGTATTTAAAATTTAAAAGACAAGTGACAAACTTGAAGTCAACCAAACCAAAGCAATTCAATGGGATCGGATGTAGTGCTTTATATGATACTAGCTAAGACTAGACGAGGGCTTTAGCTGTAGCTGGATCATCCTAATATAGGTACTCCAAGTGCTTCTACTACATCTGTACAGTAGCCATACATATGTACGTATTCCATTGAGGAATGTATGTGCGTATTGCTGAGGACGAGACTCAGGGAAATCAAATCGAATTAAGGCAGGCAAGGCAGGGAGTGAATGTAAACCGTGGTCGACAATAGTTTGAGAGGAGTCGAGACATATGTCATGTGCTGTCTGCTATCCATGTTTACGCAATTTCAATGTAATTAGCTCAATCAATCCCAATTGTTGCTTCAACTTTAACGACGACCAACAACAAGTTCCCCCTTTTAATTCAATTTGCATTTAGGCCGCTGGGATTTTTTTTTCCGACGGCTTAATCCAATAAAATAATGTATAAGTGTGTTATGTTCTGTTGCGCTGCTGCGTTCCCAAGTTCTGCATTCAACACTCACTCGAGCTCTACCATTATTTACGTAATGTATGCGTTGAGGTATGCATATAGATTATATAGATGTACCTTACATGATCTGAGCGGGAATGATGTGAGAACCCGACCCACGTTTTCCACACTACACTACAGATAAATACATAGAAAAATCTCTTTCACTCTCTCTCTCTCTCCCTGCATCTCGTCTCCTCTATTTAAATACACATTTAGCCTTTGGCCTTAAATGCACATTTCATTGCGCTCCGCGTGTTCCTGAGCATACGTCAATATGTGTGTACAACCAGACAGAACCAGCCAGACCAGACATCAGCCTCACGATCACCCACAACAAAGCAACAGGAACTGCCCTTAAATATAACAATAAAGTGTCAATTATGCACCTATCTATGCCACCTCGCAACTTATTTTCTTTTTTTCTTCTTCTTTACCTCCGTGCTCCCTGCAGATTGCATTTGTTCACGGAACAACATGGAAGTGAAATGAAATGAAAATCTGTATTGTTCCATGAAAGGTAAATTTAGTACTAAATGGAACTAGGTAATACAGAAGCAAATTAAAAGAGCCTCAGAAATCAATTTGTGATCTTTCTTTATCCGTTTATCGATATTATCAAAAAATTATTGTCTCATTTGTAATGCAGGTGACTGACTGTACTACTAGTGTAGCGTGAATGCGACGGAATGGACGAAATACGCTGCACAGCACAGTGATGAAGGTCCTACCCGTAAGACGGTAAGGCTATGTGCGAAATGCACAAATATTTTTCACTCACACTAAAAGCAAAGCTATCGATCAATGTGTCACATTAAAGGTGTCTAAATATATTACATTAGGAGGAATGTGGAAGGTTCTGCTGGTCTGAGAAAAAAAAGTGAAGAATGAAAGCGAGCTATGTTATGTACTAGCTGCTGCTGGTGCGGTACGCTCTGCACTGTATGTATGTATGATATGTAGGTACATACATACCTACATACATACATACATTGGCTGTCAGTGTCGTATTTGTGTTGTGTGTCGCGTACAAGCATAAGTTGTAAAGCCAGGAATGAATAGCCGGAGCATAAATCATAAAAATTAAACCATTGAAATGCATTGCAACGAATTGCTGTCGATTTTGCATACTTGATATACATTTGAATAGAGTTTATCTTGTGTTCCGCTTACAATTTTTCAATCCATCCTCTCTCCGTCTCCAACTCGATGCATATTCATCATAATCGTAGTTCATAATTTTTTATTTCAAGGGGCTCCTTCAGAACGTCTAACTACATTTGAATGTCAATAAAGTTCAATTAATCACAGCTCTCTTTTTTCTTTCTCAAATAATCGACGTGCATTGAGGACCAGCGTAATTTTACATGAAGCCATTCCATTTCACTCCGTCGAAAACCATACGCCCAACAATAGGTCTCACGTATAGCACACAGCACACTATCCAAGCCTTCACACTCTGCTATACTACAGACTACACTCTACAGGGGAAAATCCGCCATACATACGCACACTTGTAACACAGATATTTATAGCTTTCCTCATGAATAGATGCAACTTGCACCTTTCGTTCCAAAAAAGCTCATTCTTCTCTTTACAACTGAAATAATAAAGGGAACTAAATGGTTCGAAACGAAATCAGGATCAAATCAAAACAACATGGGCAGCGTCTCAAAAATTGTAACACTGGGGAATGCAGCTACATATACAGTCTGTGTACCTACGTAATGCTAAACAAGACAGTTTCATTTTCAATAATGAAAAAATATTCAATTTTATGCAGTGGGTTGAATTGTGCAGCGGTGGTGCTCACAGCACTGTTATAGATGCAGGAAGGAGTTGTATTATTATTCATGCGTAATTTGTACCCTTTGGGGACAGTACAGAAAGAGAATGGGAAAGATGCTCTTTCTTTCCTTCCAAACAAAATAGCCGGACGGTGTATGAATACTACCTCCGTGTATAGTTTGTACGTAAGTATGTACTCACTGTGCTGAAGAGCCAGGAAAGTGCATCCCATCTTTACGATTACAAATTACAATTACATAATAGATAGCCTATGTCTCAGCAGGAAGATCATTTGAATCGGACGCGTTATATTATTATGCAACGTATAGTCCAAGGAAGTTTCCGTGTCTGTTTATATCTGCAGTTGAGCGTATAGGGATTGTCCAAATGTACGTAAAATATGTGTACTCAAGCTCCGAGTAGACGGACTTCCAATGGGTGGGTAGGTAGGTAAGGTTAAGTTGTGTGTGTGTGAATTGTGCAGAGCTTGAGAGCTGGTGCGGGTACAGAGTGAGTGGTCCGTGGTCCTGGTAGGTATCTGTATGTACAGAGATGTAAAGAGCTCCCAGCTCACAATGGAGAAGGATCCTTTCCTATACGAGAGAGAGAGAGAGAGATTGTGTACACCCAAGGAGTTTACCCTACATATGTGCTAATCAAATGGACCACCCGCCTCGAACACACGTACTATGAACTGCTCATCTTTATCTTTGAATTGCACAGGGTGAACTCTATATAATATTAGATCATCCAGGACTCGGGATTTATTTCAGACCTCACAATGAGAGAAAGCAAAAGCATCAGAGCAGAAATATCAGAGGGAAACCGACTGTCAAATCCAATAAAGTACAAATCCAAAAACTTTTCTATCATAATATATGGATTTTAAACATGAGACATGTTTCTCTACTTATGTCTCTCTCTCTCTCTCTCTCTCTCTCTCTCGTTTGACTTGAAACCAAGGCTACTAGAAATCTATCAAGTTCATGAAGACCAGACACCATACACTCTCTCACACTACTATCTTCATTTCCAACTCAAATCCAGTAGACACAGTCCCACAACAGTCGAGGAGCTATAGCTCCAACAACGCAACGACCTGACTGATAGTCGCCCGTCCTTATAATCTCCTTAGAGTTTTTGTTTAAGTCTCCTCGTTTGAGCTCACAACAATGGGACACTTCTATAGTCTTCAAGTCAAGCCGGAAATCAGTTAATTACGTTCTGTCTATACATCTGTATCTAAGGGTCAGAGTCAGAGGGAGATAGGGAAAGACTCATTTTAAACTCTCAATAAATCCCTCTTTAATTTTACTATCTGTAATACCTTCACATTTATCTGTACATGGAACTTCATCACTGTCTCTAATTTATAATTAACTTACTATTCTCACTGCCACTTGCTCAAACTTACTCACAATGTCAATCTGTCCATCTATAATTATCATGCATTGTAAAGTGAGATCTTCTTTACGTATACATATAATCGTGTGTCTAGGTATACAGACGCTCCCAGGTTAGTTTCCTTAGAAGGCTAATAAAATACATATTAGGCATTATGGGTCTGATGAAGTCTCGTGAAAACGATTAAAAATCTAGTATCTAACGTAATTTGAAAACTAGGCAATTCAAGTTGGCTTTGAAATCAAACGTAGATGGACCATATTGTGGAAACAAATAATCATTGAATGTATGATGATCAAGGGACTCATCCTATTATGTTCTTAAAGGGATATCTGAGTTCATTATCTTTTCTAATTATGATGAAATGAACTTGGAGGAGAACAACAATACACGCACAACTTTTCAAACTTGGGAAAACGTCTGGAAGGAAAAGTTTATCGCAGGGCGCCATACCTCCTAATGCCCGCCTACCTTCCACCGCACCGCCATGTACACACTCCAGAGAAGAAGATGAGATGTGAGAGGAGAGAAAGAGAAAGAGAGAGAGAGAGAGAGGCCAAGAGAGAAGCCGAAGCAAAGTCTCGTGTCGGAACATGGTTTCTCAGTCAATATGTACATTGCACCAGAGTAGGTATATGCTATATGTATGTATATAGCAAAGCAAAGTAGTCACTTCTCCTTCTACAGAGCCACTCCATGTCCATGCTCTCCATTCTACTTTGACATAAAATAAAGAAACGCGTGCACAGTCGTAGTTTTGTCAATACCTTCCTTTTCCTTAGCGTCCATGTCCATCCCCACCTTTTCCCACTCAGCCATGTACATACATACGGGAGGCTTCCGGAGAGAAAGCCTATACAAATACAAACACAATCTCCACTCACTATACAGACTTGCCCAAGAAAACGTCTCCTTTCATTGTTTACGGGTCCCCCATGCACTCAAGGAAATAAATTTCTGGAATAATTATAAATTATTATTATCTTTAACAAACCTGCCTACATATTATTAGTGAAGGGACAGGGGGAACTGGAGACTCAATTCATGGCAGTGACCTCTGTACGAGTTGTATGGATAGAGATAAACCCGTTCCTTCAACAAATCATCTATGTATAATTTTATTTGTAAAAATTGGCAAGTAGTCTGTCACCCATTGTTCGTTCCTAATAAAAATTATACTAGTACCGTAAGTGCGTTCAATTTTTTATTCATACGAAAGAACATCTGAGCTCATGTACTGATACATGCGGAAACCCCCGCACTTGCGGTATATACGAATAATGTATGTACATAGGAAATAATTGGGAATTGTATCAGAACTATTGTGTAACTTGGAAACTTTTGAGATTGGGTTCAACTGAGAGGTTTACTGTGTGCAGTCTGTATTGTTGTAGGGACAAATGCATGTATCTGTGGGCATGTGGGAACAGGTATACGGATACGTAATATATACTATCTTGATTTAGGCTGTAGCCATGTTGGGTATGTATGTTGGGAGCCACATACGTCGTCAAGTAGAGAGTTTGTTTGTCTTCTCGATTCAATGAACAGTTTCATCACGACGACACAAAGAAGTAACGTCTGGATCAAAGTTAAAGGATTCCGAAAAGTTTTTCCCTAGATTCTCATCTCATGGCTAGCACGAGATTCATGGAGCCACCACCTCCACGTACATTCAACTTTGAACAACCTACGATTAATTTCAAGATTACTATGGTTTCAAATACTTTCTCCCACATACGAGACCAAACTACACCCCGCTATACTAATCCACTCCCGTCCGTCCGTCCGTCCTCTGCTACAGATGCAACAAAAATTCACGGGAGAAAGAGGTGACAAAGTGATGTTGGTGTTGCTATTGGTGCGGCTTCGAGCACTAGCACTGTGAAACTGCATGATGCTGGATCCCATTTTGGATTCAGCTAACAAAATGCAAATTGTCTACTCTATTTTACCCATTTAAAGTACTCAAATCAAAGGTACAAATAAGTGCTACATATGTCACCCGCAGCTGAAAGCACTTGTACGACTTCCTTCAGTTAACTAGATTCAAAAGAATTGGAAAACTTATGATAGGCTTTTCAAGTCGTACGCGGCAACAAATTAAAATTTCTGGGGAAAAACACGGATAGAATCCATACGAAAGTATACAAACTTTACTCGAACTGGGTCTATTATACAGTATTTTTACAGACGAGATTCTTACTTGTACATTTTTTGGACTTTCTTTCCCAAAAAAAACAATTTCCATTAAAATAAAACCATAGTCTAGCCTGTTATAAATCGATTGTATCAGACTTAATGTTAGACTACCAAGTTTTACTTCCATTCGCACCCAACTATTATTGTGGAAAGGTCTCCTACTACGTTGTACATGGATGTATAATCTCTGCAGGGCATTGACGTAGCAAAGTTCATGGCAAAATTGATGGGTACGCCAACAACTGCCTAAAAAACTACTGAAAAGCTTTTAGTTAGAATCTCAAGCTTGCTGTGATGTACTGTAATGTAAAGTAAAACTTAAAATAACTTGGAAAGTAATTAATATGCCACAAGAAATCATTAGGAAAAGCAGGAAGGACATTATTGATTTTGATTTTACGCTAGGAGTTAGTACATAACTATAGAGTTCCGACTTTTGCTAGAAACCAGAAACCTTACAATTTTTTTGTTGAAAAAAAAGTATACCTGAACTAAAAGTAGCAGAAACAGAAGGCAGTACATAAAAGTGGCAGATATATTGATTGCAAAAAAAAGTAATCCAAATCGAAAGAGCGGCTCAACATTTCGTTTCAACTTGCTTCACCTATGTCCTATTCCTATACAGACAGACAGAGAGAGTAAAGACTCAGAGCCGCTCACAGTCCTATACACACCAAAAGGAAAAGCAATCCGATTAGTTTTCGCAGTCCCATTACCACTGTGAGCGATGATTGAGTTGCCGTCAACTAGAAAAAACTTAGCCGACTATATCTCTCAATATACCCGACCCAGTCGATACAATATGGCCCGTCTACACCTACAACAAACTACCGATACGCCTTCCCTCAACTCACTGCCACTGAACACGTAAGATCTGAACTACATTTTGATACAATTTATTTATACTTTTAGTAGTCGACGAGACGCACGTAGTAGGGAAGGAATTTGGGAAACCTTGGAAGTTCGTATAGTCTCTTAAGCAGGCTGCCAAAACCAAAGGAAGGCGATTGCCGTGCTGGCTGGATCGGAATCTGAACTGAATTTCAATAGTCAACTCTCTCTGGATCTCACACTTAGATTTTAAAACACAGTTATGACGCTAGTAGGTCCATAGTATAGGACAGTGCGGGACAGGACGGGACATTGGAATTACAGGGCTCTTTCCTTTACAAATTTTCGAAACAAATCAAACTCAAACGACTGGCTGAGAGACCAAGTCTAAAAACTGCGTGAAAACCAAGGAGGATAGTCGCTGTAATCGCTGCCATAGTCCATAAATGGGCGGTTCACCGGGACCATATATATTCATGCTCAGTAATGATTCAAATTTGAAACGTGCCTCTGTCCCGAGCACTTTTACTATTAACATTACTTGAGAGTAATGAATCTCGCAATTATTCCCCACTTGTATTTATGCATGATTGATAAATAAGCATCACACGGCTATGATTTCAATAAGAGCATGTTGAAAAATGAGCAACGAAATAGCCATTTAGTACTTTGTTTCTCCATCTCGAATGCCAAAAAGGGTTTGTGCATAGCACTCACTATTCTTCTGTCCTGACTCTGTCTGTCCCTGTCTGTCGGTCTGTCTGTCTTCCGTCTCTCCTTTGCTACAGTTAGTGATCTGCAGACCCAACACAAACAGACATAGATATAATACATACATAACTATATATGCGTCAAATGATTCAGAGATACAGGGCCGCGTAGATACATATACGAATTAAAATTAAAAACTGCTGCTTCTGCCGCGCTCCTCCATCCACAGGGTGATTATGTATGAGTGTGTAGTGGACGCGTCTCGGCTAATAAAATATTGGATGACTGGTGCTATGCGTGAAGAAGGAAAGAGAGTAGACATTCATAAGGTGGAGAGGGAATAGAATGGAGGTTGAACTGAAAATGAAATGAAAATGCAGTTGGATTTGAATTTGAGTAATGGTCGTTTCACATAGAAAAGGGACAGATGACTAATGAGGATATAAATATTAGTAAACGAGGGGGTATTGTCTCAACCACTTGGATTGTAATAATTTCCCCTTCTGTGGTCACATGGAGCTTCGACTCACTATCACTTGTAAAGTGCCGACTGCCGACCGGAGAACTGTGTGAAAAGAAAGTGAACAGCTCCTTCAAAATTACGCCGCCTACCTCGATATTTTTAGGATGGCAGTGCGGACGGACGTGTATCTACCATTCTATGTATACCCACCATATGGATGGGCCGTTGGTAATTAATAAAGTTTACACTCATATACATAAGTATACATAGAATACGCAACAAAGTAGACTATAACTTTACTATATCTTTGCGGGTGCTCTGACTATAGTCAGTCCGCTGGTATGCCCAATATTTCATTGAGCTGAGGGGGGATATTTGCACATTACTTTTTTGATAAAATTTGAGTTTTGACTCACAGTCAGGATGGCAGTGCAGGGCTTTGTACTAAAGAGGAGTCCCTTCCCTATTTCCGGTAAAATGAGGAAGGTAACAAGTCCCTGTCCCTACAGCCATTCCCATTCTTTATTAATTAAGAAGAAAATTTGCTTATTCCATATCCTCTGTTTTGTAGCTTTCCGGAAACAGCATGGAAATAATGACTATTATTCAGCCCCTGGTCTCCGAGGAAATTTTCTTTTTCTCTTGTGACAAAATATGAAAAGTCGAAATTTAATTTTTGCTGAGTTTCAATCATGCATTATGATGAGGTCAAAAGTGGTGATGGTCGAAAATGTTGGTACCTAAGGGCTTCCTTACAAGTACCTACATTTAGTAAGTAGTCAAAATTCAATTCAACTTCTTTTAGTTTTTTAAGTTTGCGCACAAAGGAAAATAGATGAGATACTATAGTTTTAGTATTAATATTTCATTACACGTGGTTCGGGATGAGACGGACTGACTAGTGAGTCGTATATTTGGATTCGATTCATTTTAAATGACTTTCTAGCTTGGAGTCGACGGAAAACTGTGAGGGAGTCATGAAAAAATAGAAAAGATTAATCCTACGTACTACGTAGTGATGGGAGTAGTAGATATGACAAGATAAAATCAGTGCCTTTAGCCCAATGGAGCAGAATTAAAATTAATCAAGATAATCTGTACTTTTTAATACATGTAGGTTGTCATCGTGGTCGTCGTTTGTCCTCGTCATCCACGTCCTCGTTTTCATCAAAGTCGTCAAGAGAGATAGGAATGGAACAAAAAACAGGAGAGAAGTACATATATTCCCCTGAATCTCTCAATCCGCCATGGAGATACATAATAATATGACCGTACAACCGCCACCACAGCCCAACTAGCTACCCACACCAACCAGAGATCCCGAAACTCAGCATTTAATATACACACTCTGCCTATTGGAATCCCATAGATATATACATATATACACATACTACTTTGATGTCTCCAGCTGGATTTGGATTTGGATCCGGTTAGTTTTTTTAACTTACATACTCCTAGCTATGCACAGAGATGCACAGAGACAGAAACACTTTTCGTCCCAACTATTTCGAAGGAAGTAAAAGCCCCCTTTGGCAAAAACCCGAAATCGGATGGATGGATGGCTGCCTGCCTGCCTGCCTAGCTGCCTGGCTTGGAATGAAAATTGGAATCCCTATTAAAGTGAGAAGGAGAAAACCACATGGAGGACAGCGAAGCCATGGCTTATCAGTTCTTTAGTTCAGTCGAAAGAGTCCAACCCCATTCATTATGTTTCGTTATGTTATGGGGACCCACTTGAAAATCATTACTTTACTCATCATAGATTACCATTATTACTTGTTCAGAAACTCGAGTTGTGAATTATTTTGTGAACCCCTTCCCTCTCACTCTCTCTCTCTCTCTCTCTCTCTCTCTCTCCGTATCTTACACTCTTGGTCCCACTATGCACTACGGCCCTTTCACCCAGCCATCCAGCCAGCCCTGCCTGCATGCCTCCTAACTAGTCATCCTTCCACTCTGACTGAATGATGGTGAAAATAAGTTGAGCGTCGCTCTACATACGTAACTAATGTCACCACACATACACTTGTCCCTCCGCGCGACATTAATTCATGTACACTTGAAATTTTAAAATGACTAGAACATGAAACGTCAATATTTTTCCCTTCAATATCAACACACAACTACAGTCCTCCTCACTTTGAAATAAATCCAAACCCCGACATCTGACATAACTCACTCCGTCACTTACTTACTTTTACAACTACTTTCTAGCCACAAATCTCAATGTCAACTGTAAAAACAAGTATCTAATATTGAATCCCTATGCTGTACGAGTACGCAAGAGTCTAGTGCTCACATTTATCACTATGCATACATACATACCTATATGCACTATGAAGGCACTGCTTGTACTGTAATCCAAAGATATATACCCACTTTAAAATTATACACTGAGGTTTATCAATCTTTCTCTTTCTCCCTTACTACTGGGGCACATGCCTATATGCATAGCCTTGTAAAATATTCCCATGCATGCCTTCCTCAAAACTGAGCAACTTAAAGTTCCCGTCCCATGTAAAATCAAATCATTTGAAACGGGACATGAAAAACATTTTAAAAAGTCATTTACAGCTTTAAAGATTTCACATTATTTCCTCGGTACTTAATACGCCGTAATTTCTCCCTGAAATAAAATATTAATCAAAAGTCAATGCAGTAACACGTACATACAAACATACACATTTTGCACATGGCAGGGTAGCTATAGCACATATATAAACATAAATAAAGTAAAATTTTAATTTCATAATTACAGAAGCTAATGTTACATTCGACGAGGCTATCAGTACAGTAACAAGTTATCATCTGTTAAAATATTATTAATATAAAAATGTGGGAAGGTAGTTGCTTACACATTAAAACTATTAGTTGGCAAAGGAAACAGAAGTTGGTAGGAGAAAAAAAATAGTTGATTTTAAATAGAAGGTACTATTACACGAGTACAAACTAGAGTGGATGGGTTTATAGATGCATACGAGAATGCATTTACTCGTAAAATAACAAGCTTTTAGTTTCTACACGACAGTTTCTAGTTGCTCGCTTTTCTTGGTGACTCCCATGCCATGCAATGGGTCCACACCCACATGAAATGCAGAGAGAGAGAGAGAGAGAGAGAGAGAGAGAGAGACTGGAGCCCCAGTGAAAGTCGAACAAAAGGCCACGTTGTTACCATGGGGAGATCCAGCGAAGGAGGAAAAGCAGCCTCTTTCTCTTCGTCGCCGTCTTCCACTCAAAGCTTATGGGGAGTTTCTTTACAAGACCAAGCTGGGATTTTCCCACTGTATGTACGGACGTTAGACTATAGACTAAATCTTTCCTCTTTCATTATTTCTTAAAAGCTGAACGGCAAGCCTCTTCCAGTGTCATTCCATTTGCCTCTTTATGTACAGTAGTGCAGTGCAGGATAGCTTAACTATACATCAGCTCCATGCACACTGTACGTCTGTTGTACATAGTTGGCTGGTGTCACCGGGTTCTACTATGTAATACTACGCTCGCGCGCCCATTCCGAATTCAATTCTTCTATTTATTTACACATTGAATCAAATTAGCAGTAGTAATAGCAGTAGATTTTCAAGCAGCGGAAAGCAAATAAGGCTTCACAAAATTCAGCTACAGATTTAAGGGCAACAGGATTCACGGTAAACTACTGGTGCCTATGGCGCCTAGGCAGGTCCAGGACAAAAGCAAAATGGAAAACTAAAAACTAAAAATTGGCTCCTGAATTAATATTTAGCTTAAAAGAAAAAGTAGGTAGTACCTACATAGATACATAGTGCAGTCTAATTATCCGCCAGGTTATAACCTCCACCGATTACGAGAGTTGAAAGTCATCTGAAAGGATTATTCAATGCAGTAATTTCTATTGATTATTTGTAAAGGAAGTAACCGCATTGCATAAGTAGAAGAAAAGAAATGAAAAAATGGTTTACTAGTGGTAGAAGTGGGGCTTACAAGTAGTGTACATACACGGAAAGAAAGTTTAAGGACAGAAATAGACAAGAATTGATGAAGAATACGGAGAGTGTATATAATGCTTGATATTTGGGGATGCAGCCAGACTGGGTTTGACTATCTATGACTTATCTCTTTAACGAAATATTTATATCTATATTTTATCTATATATCTATAGCTAGCCTATATAGATGGGTTGTATCAGAATTCATTATACTTGAGTTGGCTTGGTTTGGTACTTGGCTAGAGCCTAATATATATATAGGAGAGGGAAAAAAGTTTTTCTTTGAATCTTGTGAATATACATTGTGTCTCCTAGTTGCCATTGTGCGTATTATATTCGATGCTATTTAGATGTCTTGTGTACTTGGGAGCCTAT
This sequence comes from Dicyrtoma fusca, assembly GCA_034695205.1. Taxonomy (NCBI): domain Eukaryota; kingdom Metazoa; phylum Arthropoda; class Collembola; order Symphypleona; family Dicyrtomidae; genus Dicyrtoma; species Dicyrtoma fusca. Next base: position 29,240 of record JAQFZC010000502.1, read on the forward strand.
CCATCGATACAGACTGCGACCACACAAAGCTTCCCCGACGACGGGCTACACACATCGAACACCCTGAGATGAATAAGAAAAAATGGCACGAGCAAATCTTGTAGATTGTGAGCGTGAGTGTGTGAAGAGTGGTGGGTCTAGAATAGAATGGAGAAAGAAAGACGCTTTCAAAAGAGCCCTCAAATGACACCGATTTCTTTCTCGAGTAAGCTGAATACGCTGACGTTGCTGGGTCAATGCCATTCACCCTTTTGTCTGTCCAGCCTTGACTTCCAAACAATCATTGTAGTTTTCGCTGCATCGGTCAATTGAGATTTTCCCCGTGTATATTTCCTTCGTACGAATAAATCCAAGTAGTCAGTCAGCTGCACATTTCATTTATTTTTTGTCAAATCTCTCATTTTCTTCTGTTTTTGCACATCGTCCCAATTTCCGTCACAGCAGAGTTCAAATTAACCACTATTACTCACAAGAACAGACACCTCCCGAACAAAACTAACAATTCAGTTGGGAGAAACAAATAAGATCGTACTAAGAGTAAGTCCTGCGGTGACTAGTTTAATCCTTTAAGTAATTTGTGCAGTTGTGCAGTCCAAAGTGCAGGTAGTAAGGACTCAAGTAGCCTCTCACAATGAAATTACCTAAATGTGTACATCTATACACTTGGACTTGAGACTCTGTCGTCTGTACAGAACATCTGAGACAGTTAAAAATAGTTTTGGTGCAGCTTGAGTAATTTTTTAACCATTTCCATAGACATCTGCTGCTGCTGCTATTTTTCTCTCGCTAAATCTTACAAGATTAGCCATGCCTAGTCGAGATACTTGAAATCTCACGCTCTGTTATCCATGCTTGGAATTATTGTACGAGGAAAAACAAAAGAATTGCAAAGAGCTAACTAACTGCACATGGAATTAATTATTTACACAAAATTAATTAACTGTAGCACTCTATCAAACGGGCCTTGTGAATTAAATGTAAGTAGAAAAAAGGAGACGAAATCCTTGTTTCTAAAGCGCCATAGATCTACGGGTTAGGACTCTCTCACCGTCGCAGTCGTTACGGATACTCAAGTCACCAAAAAAGTTTACAATTAGAAAGTTTAGCTAAATTCTTTAATTCAAGTCAAACAGTTTTGTCTCTAAGTATGTACAATTTGTACTACCGCTACGAATACGAATTAAATGCTAACATTCAATTGGAAAAAATCAGGAAGGTTAGTGTAAGGAGTTGCAGACGCAATCTTAATCATCGTCACACATGCATAGGAAATGAATGCGTACCCTTGAAGTTGAAAAGAAGACGAAGATTTCAAGTATGACAAAAGTATTGAAGTCTCTTAACCATCTCAGTTCATGTCCACTACATGCAGCTACATGCTGACACTCACACTGCAGTGCAAGTAGGTAGGTATTCATGTAGAATGGCAAAAAAATAAATGCTGAATTGGCAGAAAACACGGAAAATACATGAGCGAGGAAGAGACAAAAGGAGTCTTCTGACAGATTTTCTCGTCACCTTTACCTCGTAGAAGATTTGTCACGCGTTTCAAATCCACGTTGGTACTGTCCCATCCTTAGTCTATCCGTAATTGTAATTCTTTCAATTTACTACTAGTGAATGCGAATCTAAATTAAGTGGGAATTTTTATTTATTTCTATTTTAGACTTCCACTATTACTGCAGAATCAGAGTATTTTTCAAGTGTGGTGACACACCGTTAATGAGCGTAGATACTTATGCATAAATGTCTAATCATTATCTTCTAGAATTTTAGGATTTTACTCGCTCTATATTATTGGATATTTTCGTATATACGGTCTTTAGTTGAAACTAATATTCCACCACAGGTTACAGTGCACAGTTATGCAGTTATGCTATATTCGATCTGAAAGCCTGAATGTAAGAAAACCTTGAACTTTTTTTTCTGTATGCCTAAACCATATATACGTGAATGAATGAAGGAAGGGAAAATAGAAACTTTGTGAAGGGAGGAAATGAGAGCAAGAACAAATGACATTTTGGCAAAAGGAGCTCACGACCTGAAGCTCAAAAAACTCAAATGTCAGCAAATTAGATGCACTTTTAAAGCCATAACTAGAGTTTAAAAAGGGACGTTAGCTCTAAAGTCGGAGTTGGCAGGGCTAATCCGTGGGTAATCATGTTAAGTGATAGAAGAAAAAAAAGATGGTAGGTAGTCAACTTACAGCTTTCATTTGTTTCTCTAACAAGTAAATTGTCCAATAAAGCCACAGACGAACGGATTTACGCAGCCAGTTGGGAATTCTATGGCACACATCAATTCAATTCACATGACATTATCAACTCGGGTATATGTACCTCCGTCATAATATATTGGACTGCCAGTTTTGCTAATTCTGAAAATTTATGAGAATATTTTTTTAAACGGGAGAATCCACTAATATTTTTTGATGTCGTTGACCCACACAAGTTTTGACTCGGTACATTACAGAGACTGATACTGACGGAACAAAACAACACGGAAAAAATGGTTGCACTACTCGCTTCGGTTTGGTTTGGTCGGTGAAAAATATTATGATGATGTTTTTAGACAGTTGGATGGCAACCATGGCATTGGAATTCCCTGAACTGTGCTCTAGTCTCTCTGCCTACTATTGTGTCATACACACAATAATGGTTTGCCGAGGCAATCATTTCATTCATTTCTTCATAATGATGACAGATTCGCATTCTTCACGGCCACACATTCTTCTCTGGTGTATCCTCACTGTCGGCTTCTAACTGGTTGCTGGTTTTTTCTTCTTCTGTCTCTCTCTCTCTCTCTCTCTCGAATCTATGGTCTGGGTCTTTTTTATTTTTTCAAATTATCCCGTGGGTTACCCCTCCGTTGGTCTCTCTCTCTCTCTACATGGAATGTCAACAATCAGATACTTCGGGGAACAAAACCGCAATTTCACATTTTTCACGCCTTGTCTTTTACTGTCCCCTTCCTCGATTACATCAGACGGAATACGTGTAATAAGCCTTTACAGGAATTTTTTTGGCTACTTATTTACTTACACTGTCCGAATATTTTGACGTCAACCGGTTTCTGCTCTACTCTTCACGGGAAGGACCTAACCTGCAACCTATACGTGCTAACCCAACCACCACTGCTACCGCATTTCCCCTTTGATTTCAAAGTTTCCTTATCGTCCTCAATAAATAATGACAAACACTTTGGCAATTTGTAATTATTACACGGAATTCTGAATACTAGGAATTCTTGTGAGTTTATTGTTTTGGTACGGAGAAATAATAAGCTTAATTTTGTTCCTTCTTCCTAGGGCTCAACTTCTATGTTTGAGATATATATATATATATATACTGATAGGGTAAAGGGTAACGAAAGCATTCAATAGTCTACACTGCACTGCGCATTGCTAAGCAAATAAAACAGTATAAAGTGTGACTACTGAAGTTAAACCCTCACAATGCCTAATAGTTATACATACATACAGTTCTTTGAAATTACCCTCAACCACAAATTCAAGTGGCTGGAAAGAAATCCTAGAGATGAAGAAGAAAAAAAGTTAGACAAAAGGGGAAAAGTTCCAAAACAAAATTCCAGACCACTTCACATTCGTTTTGAGTCACCTATTTTTAAAAGGAGTTTTGCTCCAAATTACCTTAAATAAAATTATTTTAGAGCATGCAAGACTTAACTGCAGGAACTTCCATGGAAAGCTATGCATAGGTAAACTACTACAGAAGCATATCAGTCCGTATTCTCTCAAAAGTAAAGTCCTTCTTGAGAGCTCAAAACGTTCTCTAACATTTGCCAAAGATTCCCTTATACTTCCATAGTTTATTATAATTTAAAATTTCCCCAGATTAATTCATAATCACTGCTAATTTAACTACCTGAACCTAATTATTTTTTCAAGTTTGTTTTTTTGATCACTTTCTGTAACTTACCAACGAGCCTTCTATCTCCATTCTCGTAGATCAAACGCTAAAATTCTACATACAGTTCTACAGCTCATGGTAGGCTTTGAGTGCTGGGGCGACTATGCTTAGTCATAGCAATAATGATTTTCTCGTCCCTGTTACCCAGAATATGGAAAAGGGTTAATGATGTAGGCGTGAAAAAAGAAGTCCTTTCCAACCAGACAAACTACATGCAAGCACGAACAATGCCTTCCTGCCTTCCCTTCCCTGCCTGCCTCCCTGCTTGCCTAACTACGACGATCAACCAACCTGCTTTGGTCAGTGCAAAATGTCAGAAGTAAAATGGCTAAAAGCAAATAAGCATCAAAATTATATGTTTGCTTCATTCATTGTCTCCATTGTAGTCCCAGCAACTCCACCATCATTACAGTCTCGTCATCCTTCAGGACTAAACGCGTATACACTAGCCCAAGTACTACAGACCAGGCAATCAGGCGTCACACATGACACAGCGTAAGTATTCAAGTCATTCAAATCCTCAAACTATTATTATTATTTATCGTTATCATCTTTCATGTGTACAAATACACAGATACACAACTTCACTTGTCAATAATGTCCTTAGTCCTTTAAATTCCACCACGAAATAAACTCCGTACTTCTTTCAAAAACCTCACTACCCAGTTTCTACTAGTTTTAAATATTTTACGTTTTTTGAGTAAAAAATCGGTAGAGCAGTTTCAAAAATTTCAAGAGAAAGCAATTAGGATGACCGTAAATGAATTTGCTTTCTTCTTAATTTCAGCTTATCGAAGTCAAAATTAAAAATCAAACAACTATACAACTATAGCTTCAGCAGCAACAGGGAGGGTGTTGTGATTCCAACTTGTACATAATATGAATGACTAAAAAGTAAACTGAAATATCCGTAGCAGGACGAAAGTATGTACCTAGATGTACATGGATGAGGAAGGAGCTAGTACAGCCCACAACATAGTAGCTTGGAGCAATGCGCATATTTGGTGGTGCTGGTGGTGGTTGTGGACGGGCTGGAAGATTCATTGAAATGATAGTTGATATTTAGTTTGTAGTGGTGGATTGGATGACATGTGTTGGATACACGAATGGAGACAGGCAGTCAGATGTAAGGACGGACGGATGGAGAAGCGGACATTACGAAGGTTCATGTTATCATGTCCTCATAAGATACGAATCATACACCCAGTCTACTCATCACAGTAATAAATACACCAGACATGCCGAGCTTATGAAGGAAGGCTCTCAATCTAAACTACACGCAAATAAGGACGCACAGATAGTGCTCCAAAGAAAGATGACGACGAATTACAGAGAGAACAGATAGAGAGCTCTAGTCAGATTCGGCACCAAGGAATGGGCGAGATAAGGAAAAATAGATTCCTTGATATTCATGATTGCTCCGATGATGCTCCGATGTGATGTGATGCGGTCGTCTAAAGATGCCTACTACATAGTAAAAGATATATTATCCGAATCTGTAATACACGGGGATATCATACACGGCTCAACTGTGAGGAATAGCATACAGATTATCTCGCAAACGCTCAAGATTGCATTGAGCAATGATAGCTATGCTTTTTGGTGTCTAAAAATTGAGGGTCTGTATGTATAGCTCTGCGTGTAAAGTGGTGACTGGTGAGATGGGCAGAGTGGAAGAAAACATGTGAAAGATTACATGTGATGGTAGTGACTGAGTCTGTGTCTATGCTGGGAATACTCGTCGAGTTTTGGATAAAGCATGAGACTGCACTTCCTACGATCCTCGTTGTTACAAGCAACTCCAACAAGTACGGTCGACGTGAGTAGCAATCCAGCAATGTAACAATGTCTCTATACTCAAGTCGAAATTCGAAACTCGAACTAACAATACAATGCAGTCAAATGACTCGGCAGTTTCCTTCACATTGTAACCATTTCATTTTATTATACATTTCTAATGTTACACCACGACGGATCCCAAACCAAACCACGACTAGAGAACTGACGAACTACGACTGCCAGGCATTATCTATTACTATCTCTCCCTACTCCAACGCATCACACATCACACTCAAAATCTCCTACTTCCACTCTATCCTCAGTTTTTTTATATTTAAAGTTCAGTTTCCAAACTGAAACCACAACTATCTACAACCAGAACTACTCTATCAAAAAACCAAAGACCGAAAAATTCAAAAATAGGTATGCACACACAAACACACACACACACACACACACACACACACACACACACCTGTACCCAGTATAGGTAGGCACTACGCCTGTTCAGTGTAATTACTTTGCTAACACTACCACTAAAGTGTTTCCAGTCCTATGAATACGGTCAACCAAGAGCCAAGTGCAGTGCAGTGCGATCAATGACGAGGTGGCTGTGCTGGGCTCTGCCTTCACTACATAATTATATATAACTCGGAGGAACTCCCTACATATTACTATCATTATGATGATCATGTTAACGTAAACGCTCGCATGCCCTCTCCAATTCCAGCAATACACTTATGTATGTATATACTACCGTGTAATACGCACATCCAGACATTTCAAGAGCTCAAAATTAACTATAGGCACGCAGGCTATATTTATCTCAATCCAACTTCACAGGAAAATGGACGGACTATCAAGGTAGTGTATTTCTGTGCATTACATATGGATGGATTTCAGTCAGTCAGGTTTTCGACATTAAGAAAAATGAGAACTAACTAACAACGCTCTGCCTTAGTCTCTCAATTCATTACAATGTGTGTAGATACTAACGTAAATAATTTTTTTTCCATCGGCCCCAGCCTCTCACTCAGTCAGTCAGCTCGCACTCACTTGTACCACCAGCATAAGTTAAAGTTAACTTCCAAACCAGCAACCAGGATGACTTGGTAGAATATCCGTGATGTCTGTAGCTTTTATTTCGATCTCTTATTCTGTCTATCTCACCAACACCACCATGGTCCATCTTATATCACTAAACTCATCCATATTATATAACTGTATGCACAAGTCAAATTTTAATACAGACTTCATCATTTATGATGAAACAGACAAATATGCACGTGTGGAACCATTCCCTATCAAATCGAATCTGTCTGTAGGTATATTGTGCATAGACACACACACACACAGTAATACAGGTATGAACTGTGTGTAGACTGTCATTACAAAAAATATAACAACTTGGCTCGTCCTACAAGTGGAAAGGTATGTAGCTACATACTTTATCACTGGAGGAAGCAATGAAGACAAGTGTGCGTCATCATCATCATCGCATCATAATTATCATCATCATACATACTTGGTAAACATATAGTATTTCAAAGCCATCCTTTATGTCCATCAGATGATTGTAGTTAAAGTTTCCCGGTTGTCCATCCATCCTGCTCATGTTTCTCATAAACCATGACCAGGTCTCTCTCTCTCTCTCTCTCTCCATGTCCTCTTCGTTACCTCTGTTTCCCACTCAAAAGTCTTTTTGAACTTTTGTTCCAAAATTAAATGAATTCTTCAAGATACACTTCAACAGACTATAACTGTCTTCTTACCATGTCATAATAAGTACAATTCAAAATCTTACTTGAAAATCAGTTAAGAGTAGTTGCGACTTTCTCAGGGAATCACTGAATAAATACGCTCGTATGGCTTACCTAAATAGTAACTTTGAGAATAACTTAAAACTAAAACTACAGAAGGTTTGTACAGCTGGCTGCTAGTAAATCATCTTCTGCTTATTTTAAATGCGATAAAAACTTCGATTTTGAATTGATTTGTCGCACTTTTGTAATGGCTTTCATCAGGCGTGCCTGCCTGTACAAAAAATAATGATAAACACACTCTTTCCTCCTTCGGAATTCCTCATCCCAAATCCCAATCAAAGGCTTTACTCGTAAGAACTAAGAGAACTCGGATTGGTAACTGATTGGAGGGAAAAAAGAACTAAAAAGACGGAAAACGTAAGCGGGCAACGTGAACGGCAACGTCAACGCTGAAGCCAAAGCCAAAGGATCTTAAGAACAAGATTCTGGTTGGATCTTGTGTAGATATCAGTGGTGAATTTAACCATGAGCCCCTTTTTGTATCAAGAGTATGATTATTACTCATGCATGCTCTAATGTTAGATAACCTAGCTAATTTATATCGTGAGTTGTCCTAAAGGCATTCCAACAATTTTTTTCCACAACAACAACAACAGCAACTACTATACTATTGCCACTTCTTCTACTATCTCGAGTCTCGAGTCTCAATCCTTTACAAAGGAAACACTTTTGGTTCAAGAAAAATTTTAACCCACAGCTATTCCTTGTACAAAAATCATATGCACGCATGTGTCCCGAATATAAAAAAGCATGCCATGATAGTGTCAGCACCAGCCAAGATGAAAGTTTCGAGCTCAACCTTCACTTCACTTCATTTCATTACTATGTATACTACTCCTTTTTATTTTGAGCTTTCCAATAGTTTTTTTTGTAGTCCGTCTGTCCCTATCGTTTGTCAACAGTGCGTTTGATATTTCTAGTCCTACCGGTCCACGTATACGTATTCACCAGTAAGCTCATCAACGATAAATAAAGACTGCTTAACCCATAAATATGTAGCTATTAGAGCGAGAAAATAGTAGCGCGATAAAAATATTTTGAATTATAAGGATGTTTTTATAAAAAGTAAACAAATTTCATCCATGCAATTGTAAAATGGATGTAGACATTCCGAAACAAATGGTTGAGGAGAAATGCTATTGCTGGTCCCTGTATTACACAATCCTTGATCCTGTGTAAATACGCGATTCTCATGCATGATTGATTCAGATGATGAAACGAAAAATAGACTAGGATGAGCTCCAGGGGAAGGGTAGAGCTCCATTTGTTACACATATAAGCCGTCGACTTTATGAAAGTGTAAAACAGACATTCAACATTACGGATATATCGATAGACTTTCATATACTAGCAAAAGGAAAGCCGGACAGGCAGCAGCGGTAGGGAAGAACGTTAATGTGTACTCATTCTTATTTCATAAATACGATTACGACTTGCCTTGAATACACAGCCGAGGGGTAAAATCTAAAAATCCAGCATGTACATACATACAGAGTATCACTAAATGTAAACAACATGTAAATAGAATGAAGTTTAATGTCCCTATCACTCTCTGTCCTGCTTTATACCTTTTTCTTGGTGTTGGTTTCATTTTTTAACCAGGTGGACTTGAGACATAATTCTCTGCTGGGCATTTCTACACTCTGTGTGTGTGTGTGAAACTTAAGATTTTGTACTTGAAATGCTTTCAAAATAGAGATCTAGTCCGCACAACGAGTCTTCAACTTGAGTATTCTTTCCATTGCATTAACTACAGGACTCACACATCCATGGATGCTTCAGTGATTCCTAATTCTACAGTTACCGATAATTTCATATCCAGGCTGGCTGTCCCAGCACAGACCTTTTTTTTCCCTCTCTCTCTCAGTTCTCCTTCTTTTTCTTTTCTACTCAAGAGATCGTAAGTACAAAACTAAATAAGAATAGGAGGAAAACTTCTTTTCAAAGTTTTTATTAGTTTCAAGATTGCTTCACTAATTTCATCCCCCTTTATCCCGTACCTACATACATGGGGAAATTGCAATAATTGTGAAATTATTTTGCAACGCGTGGGCTATTCAAATCCAATGCAATGATGATTGTACTTGTAGCTCAAGTCCAGCTTGATTAATACAAAAATATACAACACGTCACACGTGCATTACATAATAATAATTATATATATTATGTTCATCATGCAACTCAAGTTCATAGGAAGGAGTACAGAGATACAACATGGGTGAATGGGAAATAGTAAATCAGGAGCAGTAGCAGCCGCCAACGAATGAGTTTGAGTCATTCGAAAACAGAGCCACACCTGTGCTTCATTTTAGAATAAAAGAAGGAGATACACAATATACATACAGCATACGTCCCAAGAACATATTATTGTATTTATTTCAAAATCCAGTCCACCTTTTCTATATTCTACATATATTATTATCTCAATAAAAAAGATTTACATTTGATTACATTTAGATTTTTACCAAGATTCTTTCATCACGCCATATTATTTGCACAACTCATCTAAATCACCATCTGAAATTCAACTGAGAATTCACCAACCAGCACAGCGCAGCGCAGGCTGTGTATTGACGTACACTGTCAGTTGGATTGGTATCTATCTTAACATTTATCGTATGTTTCATTTCTTTTTCCAAGCACTGTGTCTGCATTGTGTGCATATGCTAGCCTGACCGCATTGTTAGTAGAAAAAAAATGTGCACACGTTTAATTCACGGGTATAGCAATGCGCAATGTAATGTAATGTGTAATTATTTTCCATGTGCGTTCTGAGAGTGTAGAATGGCTGTAACACTAGTCGATACTCCAATCTACGAGTTTTCCCAATACAATTTTTTAACAATTCCCCTTAACCAAGCCTATACTTTAACCCACCTCCTGCCTATAACAAAATAAATCAAAGTCCCTATCAAACTGTACAGATACAACAAAAAACAAATTTTCATTTTCAATTCTTAATCATATGCACGTCCGATTGACGATTGTCACTGATGATTATAGCGGGGAGCGTTATACGAATAGCTGCATACTTTAAGACCTTACTACCACGAAAATATGAGTCGATTTGTATTTACTGTTATAGATACTAGTGCAATTACAAACCGTTGAATGAACAACGTCTTAAACTGTTTCTATTCTGTAATCATTGACAAAGGAAGGAAGGGGGGAGGAGATTTCAGGCAAAGGCGACATATGTATAATTGCATCACATTACTACGTATACCTACGTAAGGTACGTAAAATCTTGTAAGAAGATGAACTGGCGCAACAGTGAGTTGCGACTGAATTTTATCTTCTCTTATTATTGTGTTCCAGATATTGACATCGACACATGTACGCCGAGACCCAGTCTTTCTCCTTCACCATCCCTTTGCCATCCTATATCGAAACCTACAACAATACATAAATATAAACACTAGACGCATAGCAAATCAGCTCATCGACATGGCAATGGCTAAAAAGACAGACACACATACCTACGCAAAGTAAAAACCAATGGAACAGTTGTACTTGTGCATAATAACTCCACACTTGAAGGATTTCTACGACAGAGTTTCTCTCTCTTCACGTAGACTGCATATAGATAAAGTCTAAGGGCTTTTATAACACGTGAACAAACCAACAAACGATATTATATGGCAGTCATCATCATCGTACTGCAAGTCTCGTTCTCGTTCTCGTTCCCCATAGTATTGCACAACTCCGTTTCCTTTTGCTTCGCGTACTCTATGAGTTTGACGATGAGTTTTACTTGGATTCTAGGGCCACAGATTGTCAAGGCACAACAACTGTCCTGTGCTGTCTGACTATCCCTATGCCTATATATATGTTTCTCCAAACTAGTGAGTATCAGAACGGAGGTAGGTAGATACATGTACAGAGCTCACAGATCTACTTACTCTCATCTCTCGTCTTTTCTCTTGCAACTTCTAAAGATTTTTTTTTGAAGGGCAAATTCTTTTTGTGCTCAAATTCAGACAGAGACTCTGAGAGAGAAGGGAGAGAGAGAGAGAGCAACACGAAGTTTGTTGTTGATACGTAAGGTAGACACATGTACAGGGGCATATCTGTAATTCTAGTCTAGCTTACTTCTCATGGCTCTAGGAACATGAGCCTTCTCACTAGTCAGTGTGTATACCTACAAGTATAGTCGAGTAGATCCATTTACGGAGTCTAGAGGTACTAGCACTACTGTATGGCTGGGAACACCTTATCGATACGACCTGACTATCTCTGTACAGATATATAAAGTTTGAGCATGAACATGAAGCCAGCTATCTTTAGAAGTTGGGAGCTGTGTGCGTCATGCGTACCTATATTATACATAGACAGAGAGATCCTCACAGATGATTCGAGAGAGATGAAATGAACTAAACTAAAAGTAAAGCACACCTGGTCTTTTTCTCCATCTCGAATCCATGTTGAACTCCAGCTTGAGCAAAAGTCCGACGAACGAAATTCATCACGATTCAGAGACCTCATCAAACTCTTGTTGTTATGTATGTATGTATGGACTCCGGAGTGAGTGGAGTTGGAGCTCCGTCTTTCCTCTTTTTCCTCCACTGGCTTCCAAGGCCGGTATATACACATGGTTAGACTGTAGATGTCTGCCAATGAGTGAACAACCAACCAACCTACCAACACAACACTCGTCGAGAACCGTAGTTAGAGATACGATACATGTACATATATAATCATCAGAACATTTTATTTCGGCAAAATTTCCACCGAGGGGGGCTTTCTTTGATAGTCTTCTCCGAAATGGCACTGGTGCTGGTGCTTCAGAGTCAACTCTCCCAGTAAAACTGACGATACACTCGAGCTTCTCTCTCCTCCATCCCGTTCGGCATTCCTATAATGTGAGCAACAAAATAAAAACAAAATGTAAACCCAATACTAAATTATAATAATTAAATTCCATGAATACTTCTTAGACAATTTTATTCCATCCTCCCTCTGGTACTTACTACTAGCATAGTTTAACAGAGATTCACTGCGTCATGCGGGTGCGGTGCCTGGATTTATTCCTATGTACCTATCTCCGCTGGCTGCCCTGATCCTAATGTGCATCTCAATTATTCGTTAGCTCATAAAATTTATACTCCGTTTGAAAGTTTAAAAGTTGTCTCATTAGTTCTTAGTTGGGACTCACTAAACAATTGAGGTAGTGGTAGAATGAAGGGAACATAAGGGATGGCATCCATGCACAGGTGTGTACATACTACGCACAGTCATCTCTACCACCAGCATTCAAAGTTATGCCGTAAATTATGTATTATTTACCGTAGCGTGGTGAGAGATGACCAGAAACATTATTTATTATGTATTATGATTGGTTCTCACTTGGAGCGGAGTGTGAAGCCCATCACTTAGTTGGACGGAGATACTACATTGATGAGGCACTGTAGGTACATACGAACATACCGATAGATGTAGAACGGACGTCCAAATACAAAAAAGGAGCTCTTACGTACATGTCACACATTACACACACATTGAGTAGATTTTTTCTTTGTTGAGACATGTAATCTAATGATAGCATCCTACATGATTTTTACCCTGTTACAGATGCATACATATCCTCTCTGGATCCGTTCCCCCATCTTATTATACTCTGAAATATATTTCACGTTTTTTTCCTTGGGTTACGTAGGTATACATCCTAGAAAGTAGTAAGTACCTACACACTAGTCCACTAGTAGTCAGTCGCTCGTGATGTTGTGTACAAATAAAGATTGCTGCTGTTTTTCAAATACTAATAGTTATACAACGTACATATACCCACTGGTAGTTCTTGGTCTATCTGTATCGCCCTCCGCCTAGACTGCCATTCCAAGCCAGGCAGGCCATCCATGGTCATGGTAATAATGATTATTTTATAAATACATATTATTCTACCTGATTCTACCGACTCCTTGCCATGGATATCTCCTCTCTGCGCTGCTGCTGCTGTACTCCTAATACAAAATGCATGTCTGTATGTGTTCGATCTAAGCAGTGCGTAAGATTTTTTTTCTTCGAATGTAATAAATAATAACGCTAACAACATGACGCTGAGCTGAGAGCTTAGAGAACTGTGATGATGAGACCGTGAATAATTCATCTTTCGACGCTAAAATACACCACGAAAGATCCACCATATATTATTATTATTATTATACACGCTCCCATCACAGACCAGTCAAGAACCAAACACTATGTACATACATAGGTACATACATTCCGATAACCCTTTCCATCTACAGTCCAACAGTACTATACTACAAAGCCTATGCATGTACATACGTAGCTCTCACACTTTGTTGTATCAGAACCCGAGTTTAAAATAATACATTTATTACGTATGCATGTAGCTTGGGCAAAAGATTTAGGACGAAGGAACTAGCTTTAGTGCTTTACTACCTACATACGTACATATGTATGAACCTTATGTACTCAATGAAAAGTGAGTTTACACACTCCAATGCAAAGTAGACGAAAGACGAACATCCTTAAGTTTTCCCCATCCAATGTAACTGCGTATAAAACTTAACCTGAATTAAGAAGGAATCTTGAAGAAATAATAAGAAATGAAGTCTAGGACTAGTCAAGTTGAAAATGATTAAACTAGTTGAAGGCGGGTGTTGGGAATGATCGTCTGATTTATATTTTTATGGTTGGAATGGAACAACAAAATGACTATTAGTATTCTAATATATATCCCAGTTATTTGTCGTCGTAAAATAAATGTCTGGGTAAACAAACACAGGTATTTTAGGGCCCCATTGTCCGTGCATACGACACGACATATTTTGGAAACTCGCAATACATTTTCATACTATTTAATTCGATCCTGTGGGACACGCCACTCACGACGATCTGCCTGTCTCTGACAAGACCACATAAACGTCACATCAGACAGACAGACAAGCAGAAAACTTGAGTACAACTTGTGAATTGTGAACTTGAACGCATCATTCGTAATCATCATTTTCTATCAACCGTTGTGATAATAGCCGCTCATTTTCGTCATATTCTTATGATGATGATGATGATATACTCTACTAGCTTGGAGATGATAAGTTAGCCAGTGTGTCTATGTCTGTATGAATCTGCCTGGGTCCTGAGTCCGGGGTCTGAACTACATACCTAGTATTATAATATACTACAGCTACCCCAAATGAGTTTGAGCTTCACGTGCTCTGCTCTGCTGTCTACCAGTGCTTTGATTTTTCCTATCTTGTGCACATTTCAAGAATTTCTATCAAGACCAGAACCAGAATGCAAAAGTACCAACAATAAGATTTAGAACCCATCTTTCCCCTCATTGCTTCTTTTAGAAATAACTCATGCTAGACTTCTTGACTTGCTGATAAAACTCGCAGAGAGGAGAGTTGGTAATTTTCACGCAGCAGAGACAGGATTTGCGATAAAGTCAAAGTCAAGGAATTTACGAATTCCCTTTCTGCTGGTTGACAACTCTTTTCCCTATCTCCCTCGCTAGGTCTCCCTCCGTTGTGCTTGTTAGGCTGTCTGAGCGTTACACATTTTAATTGTGTGTGAAGTACGTTTGCGAATAACGTGGAGGTATTTTTATAAATAATTTTGACGGCTAGTTAATTCATTGTAGAATTCTTTCAAAAACAAAATTTTGGACTATTTCTATCGTTCTAATGGCTTAAGTGTACAAAAAATTTAAATAATAATAAAAGTTGGTGGCACAAAACCGCTAAAAATAATTCCCACAGATTCATTTGCAGCGTTATTTTATGTGTAGGTACTTCAAAGAAGCAGGGAAGAACAATCAAGTTCATAGGGACGAGGCTGTAAAATAATTTAAAAGTCAAAGTCAAAGGCGAGAGAGGAGCGAGTTTTCGTAACACAATAAAAATGTTGATCTTGGTTCACCCAGTCATTGATGACTAGTCTAATCCAAACTGACACATTACAGATGTATCGTGAAGCCTGGGGTAAATCATGAATCTGACTTACATAGCACAGCACAGGGCATGGACGGCAGACGAGAGCGTTCCGACTGACTAGTGAGTTGAGTTGGTTGGATAGGTAGATGAAGAGAAGAGATAGATTCACTGGATTGGAATGATAAAACAAAACCAGTAGCTCTTTCAGTGCTGTGAAAATTGACAGCTACTATTACAGCTTATTAGGAGGCCTAAAATATTCCTCATGAGCTCACGGCGGCTCATACGCATAATTTATTGTGCACCACACTGTGCTCTTAACGTCTTGAGTCTCACCTAAACATTATTTTGTAATAACTCTTTACCTTCAAATATTCTCATTTTTTATACATCATCTACACACTGTACTGATAATTCACGTATGAACTACACTCCCTTATTTATATGGTCCCTATAACATGAAAACATTACATAATTACCTGCATACCTACCTACTAGTATGTACACACGTGCTTCGGTTGCTTACCTGACAGACAAACATGAAATTCTTCATCGTGTATGTAAATAGCACGGCTACACGAAATACTGAAAATGGACTACCTATCTTCTGTTTTCTACACGTTTCTATGAAGCCCAAAAGATTCTAGAATATTATTATTGTTAGTTAAAGAATAAAGATGTTTCCTACCTAGCCTATTAACAAATTCGTGAATAATAAGCCTATACTTTGCATTCTACTTCTACTTCTGACTTCATGGGCAAGGAGAAGGACGAGCCGACAAGAGTTCAAATCAAAATCCTACAGTAAAACGAAGAGAAGTAACGTTGATGAAAGTAAACCCAAAAATCCTTCAAATTTACATTTACCCACCACTGAGCCATACTTTGGGCTGACCATAGACGAAGAAAGGTATTGATGAAGTAATTTTTTTAAAATTGTGATGGTCAAATATTAATTAATTTTCTGATGCTTAGTGAAGCATCCCCACCAACACAAACGGCAACCCCTGAAGAATAAGAAACCTGAGTGCTTAGCAATGCTTATACAGCAGTGCAGTGGGAAGAAATGAAGTGTAGGGACAGCGGTCCTTAGAAAACTTTAAAATTTTAGTAAAAATGTACCCACTTGAGCGTACCTACCTACCTACTTACCTTGATACCCATATTGATATGCATACGGACTCGAAACTTTCACAATAAATATAATTAAAAGCGCATAGCATATTGCCATCCGTTAACGCAGTGCAATACAGAGATACACCATTTATGACCACTCCTACCTACATACATATATGTGCAGGCATGAATCGAAGTTCTTGAGAACAGTGGATTTCAAATTTTGGAAAGAAACCTCTATCAGTATTATTTAGTGCGGATCATATTATTTATACCTGTATATTTTCCTGTGAATGAATGTACCCTGAGTTAATATCTGCTGGCTGTGCATGCAGACACATGTGGTTATTAATGATTATGATACTTCGGCCTTAGTTCACTACCAGCAGCAGCAGCCAAAGAAACTAATGTACGGTGGACTGAGGTGGAGATGTGTGTATGTATCTATCAAACTCTGTAGGTAGTTTATCTTTATCTCTACGGACAGTTGAGGTGTTGGTGATGCGTGTAAAGCTATGGGTTGCAAACGGTGATGTTGAGAGTTTTGGTAAAGGTCTTTTGGTTTTGGTTTCGGTGATCCATCCATCCATCGATTTCTGCTGAGTCGTAATTGCTGAAGCTGCCAATCAGTGCCCTGACAGCGGCGAGCTTCTCAACCCAGCAAGGGGCACCAAAATAAATAGATACAACCGAAACACACATGTGCATGTAGCCTCTCTCAGTCTCAGCTACTCTCTGTCACTGAACATGAGTGTACATACATACCTATACCCACCACCATAGCCACCAGACATAAATACAAAAAACCAATTCCTAATGCTATCCACTTGTACAGATTTTTATTTACCTCAATACAAATCATCAACACTTGAATTCGAGTCTACACACTCAAGGCATTATATATGGTCAACGGCTATGACTTAGGACGAAGACTAGAAGTAGCAGCCAGTCAACAAATATGTATACGGACGGCATTTGTTTCTGTACTACTGGTCCCCATTTGACTCAGTTCACACATTCACTCCCCATGCCTCTGAATTCTGAATTTAGTTCAGCATTATTGTTTATAACTGGAAGAGCTCCTTGCAATGCTTCATACGAGATGATAGCTATGTACATATATAACTAACACAACATATAAGAAACTGTCTTGTCTTTTGCTTCACACTCTAAATGAGTATTAATGGGTTATTATTATTACGTACAAGTGCACATGGGTGTTTGTCTCTCATGTAGGCGTTGGGACTCGGGACACAGGATGAAGTGAGACGAAGACGAGAACCGAAGCTATTCAGAGCTGAAGGTATTTATTAGTACAACTATGCATGAAATGTAGACGAAGACGATGATTTTCATCGAGTCAAATTGAACCACTCTTTGATCCTATGAGTCGTTTAAGTCCGCCCAGCCAAATACAATTTTTTCCTCACCCTACCTACCACCACTCATTTCGTTACGACTCAGAAGCTTCACAAAACCATGGAATGAGTCGACGAAACGCAGTAAACTTGAACGAATTTGATGCTTCCAGTTTAAATTCATGTGATATTTTATTTTCTTGTTCTGTTAAATAAGTTTTCTTCCTCTCGGGGTCCCAGTACAGGCCCATAGGTACATAATATGGACGCGTATGCTGAATGCGCGCTCAAGACAATTATTTCTTGTATAGACACTATATATGTATCTATATGTACCTACTAGTAGTAGTTGCCGTTACCATTAAAACCGTACTTACACATTACAAATGCTTCCTGGATGATCAAGAGCCTACCTACAGTTTCACAACACAACAGTCAATTTGAGTTGCCTTTGTGACAATGTGACCTTTCATTATGTCCTGGTAGCAATATATTTTTGAAATTATCCCAATGTAATTGACTGACTTAAAAATAGCCACCGAAGAAAGGAAGGGGATAATTAAACTTGGACATTTCCAGCGGTTCTTCCCAACACGGGACAGCATGAATCTTGTAGTAGATTGAAATGCAAATAGCACACACTGTGGATCTTTTCTTCCCGGAGTTTTGACAATACTCGTTCAAGTTTCATCCAAATAGAACCTGCACTAGGTTCCGTCTTTTTTCCTTTCAATTTTATCACAGTCGCGACTATCTCCGTTTTCTGGGTGTGCGTACATAGTGCTGGCACATATACATAGATATACCTACACATAATACCTGTAGACTGTAGTCTACACAAAGCAATCACAATTCACGATCACTTTTTACACAAGAAACTTTCCCTCGTGTATTGTAAAAACCTATCAATTGTATATCACTGAAAAGGGAATAAAGCTTTCATCTTCAGTTTTCCACTTCTCCTTCAGCTCTTACAAACCACGACTATTCACCAGTAGTGCAGTGCTATTCAAGAAGGTAAGCATTTTTATTTATGTTTATATATTTAAGCATAAAACATTAACACTGATCCTGATATCTTTCAAGGATTCTGGGTACAGGTGAAGGCTGAGTGGAACATTTCACCACATCAACACCCCAGTTTCTGTCAATATTTACATTTTCAATGAGTTTCTTCACATTTGACTTAAGACACTTGTTCTAAATATTGATTAACACTGCTACTCCAAGACTGGGTACTTTGAAAAACCAGGTAACTTTAAAATAGTTTAAAACAATGTGTGTATCAGTAAAGGCTTCAAAACCAAAGGTAAAAACTTTCTTATTATTATACGCATTTGTGTACCTACGCACGTGAAAAATGACAATAAAGAGGAAAAATAAAGCATCCTGCTGTGCATAGCCCTACTAGATGATGGAAACTACAATGCTATAGCATAGCGACTAGCTATAGCATA
>JAQFZC010000503.1:0-48557 GCA_034695205.1 Dicyrtoma fusca
CATCTTTTTAGCCTGTTTTGACGATTTTCGTGTAATGTATTGAACTGCTCCGCTATATCTCAACCGATTTCAACGTTTGTAGTCCCATTTGAAGAACAAACAAAAGAGTAGTGGAGTAACGAAGTTGGTACTTTGCTGTATAATGTGGGATCGCTGGGTTAGCGTTGTGTTCGCAACCCGTAGGGTTGCAAATCAGCTAGTTGTCTATAAAAATTGCTTAAGATACTTTAATAATGTCCCAGAAGCTATCCTAAATGACTTATTTGATGACAATTTCTGGACAGGTGCCACCGATTTTGTACCCGCCTCATGGGGTCGTTCCGCCGCCGCCGCCAATAGATCACATACCATCAGTCCAAATCCCTCAGTACCCTACGCAGCCACCCAGTCAGCCCAGTTCAGACCAGGCAAATAAGACTTCCCATAAACATGACGGCAAGGCTCTCAATGACACCGTCATTTCCCTGAAGCCGCTCGGGAATTCCATTGACCAAAGTAAGGATGCGTCCGAGTCGGCGGAAGGAGGAAATGTGACCAGTGGGGTTCCCTATGTCGTGGGACAAGGGAACAAAGGGACGCAATCCTCCAACTCCAATGCGTCCGGTCAAGATGGGACTTCCGCGGAAAGGGACAATTCACTTGGTGATGGGGGCAGTGACGCGGTGAGCGGTGGCGATGCCACTACCGTAGACAAGTCCGTGGATAATAGTAACACCGTCACAATGGTCACGGTCATTCCCATTGTTGTAATCTTTGGTGTGGTGCCCATTGTTCTGGCTACATTGTGGCTTGTCAAGAGACGAAACCAAATCAAGAAAAGACCCACGAAGGAAATTGTAAGTTTTTCTCACCAAAAGCAAAAATGCTATCTGTCATACAGATAGAAGATAGAGCGCTTCTCCCTTTCTTGTATGTAAAATGTAAATGGGAACCCACCTCATTGTAACCTCTTTCACTTCCAATTCAAATTCCATTTCCAACGTAATCACTAAAGTTATACTTTGGCACTAAAATAGAGATATAGATATGGAGAGAGACAAGTTTTTTTTATGCAGGATAAAAATATCGTAAAATTATTATATTGTCCTTGTATGCAAATCTGAAGCTAATGTGCATTCCTTCTATCTTGATACGTTGATACGGTTACGGTTGCAGTCATTCGCATATTAGCATTAGTACAGATATCATAAGCTTTCAACTTGTAGTTTATCGTGGGTAGATAGAGCAGAGCTAGACAGTAGAAGTAGTGTATGAAATGTTCCTACCCACCTTTTATCGCCTTACCAGTTTCCAGAATTTGTAACCAAAGAATGAAAAGAGACGTAAACTGCTAATACAGACAGACTATAGCTGTACAGACGGTAGTTTAGGATGGTGTAGAATTACGAATCGTATGTATATATATAAGTATATCGTACCAAAAAAATGAGCAATTCATTTAAAATATTATTGTAGGAGGTAGAAGTTGCTGTTGAGGGTTTTCCTGTGTATTTTAACAAATTCAACGAAATCAACTTCAACATCTTAGATCTCCTTCCTGTCACTATCCTCCCGTTCATTCCTTTTAGTATGTATTTATGTTGCAAGTAGAAGCCCCAGGAATTTGACAATACATACAAAGAAGTTTTGTGGAGCGAATTAAAATTTGAAAAAATACATATATGTATATGTATACATGGCTAAAATGGTTTATTGGTTGGTTGGGCATTGGTCATTGCAGCGGAAAGAGTCAGCAGCCACAACTGCCAGCAATGTGACAATGAGTGGCGAAGGAGACCCACCTAGCAGCGCATTGACCCAATGGGTTGGTAAAAGAGCTCAGTCCAATCGTTACGAATCTTGGGATCCTGACGCTGTTCCACCTCAAGTAAGATCATCCTTTTTTTTATCATTTTATAGCTCTCAACTACCAAACGAAACCAAACCAAAGCGCAAAGTAACATAGAACACTGCACTGCACTGTTGGTGTTGTGTTCCTATGAGTATGTACTTTATTTTCCGCAAAAATGATCCTTTCTATTAGTGTACATATAACGTAATTACATAGATACTACATGCACTCCTTCATCGTTTTGTTTTTGGCCATAGATATATATATATATATGTATGTACATATATAAGGATAGCCTATGCTTTATAGTTACAGAACAAGTTCAAGTTTTATAATCAAGTAGGTACTAGCTGTTTGGGATCCGTATGCTGTGCACTGCATATGGCATTATTGTTTTGTAAGGTTTTGACTTTTTCAACCGAGAGAGACTGATTGTAGGTAGATGATTGTATATTTAATAGCAACATATTTTGTAAGATGTTATCAAGAGTAATTTTACCAACCCTTTTATATGAGAGAGATGATGGTGTACGACTGTGCCGGGGAGCAATATAAAACAAAGCAATATTTTCATGCCTCTGCTCTGCATCAACTGCAAGGCGACCTTTACTACCTGTTAACAATTTAATATCCCAAAGACAGGCAAGTAAGTACCTACTTGGAATTTCTTTGATGGTCCACAACAGCAACAGCAACAACAGCAGCATAGCAGCATCAACAGCAGCATCTCCTTTTTTGACTTCGTACTCCTTATTACAGTTTCTTAGATTTTGTTTACTACTACCAACTTTTTTTTTCTTCTATCCAAGTCTTTTGACTTATCTACTCCGAATTCAGATCATACTCTCTCTCTAACCTTTCCATTTTTCATGTGATGTGAGCTACCTAGGCCTATGTTTAGGTCTGTTATACATAGGAACGTAGGAAAGAAAGGAGGTACTTTGTTTCATTTGAAATTGAGGATTTTTTTTTGTATGCATTTTGGTTAGGCTGAGGCTCTCTTTTTACTGCGTCGCAACTTATTACGTGTGTATGTATGTAGGTAGGTACGCACAAAATAATAAAGTAGTACTAGGAAATCAATGTTGGAGACGAAATTTGTACGTATTTATTTTTAAAATTGAAGCTAGAGATTGTGAAATTCAATTGAGTCCAAGTCTATATATTTTGGTAGCGTTCGCAATGCTGATGGCTAATACTACTAATAATGAGAAATGGAATTTATAAATTGAAGACATACTATAATAGAATCATGAAGATGGAAAGAAATCGGAGAAGAAATAAGGGAGATATGTTTTGATTTTTTTTTTATGCTGTACCTCTACCATGGTTTTTTTTGGCTTGAGGTGAGGAAGACATACATATACATAGGTACATACAAAATACGAAAATGCTGTACATATGTACAAGACTAGATACTATTGCATGGAAGAAAAGTTCCTATAAGGTAGTTTTGTACAGTAACAGGGATGTGACTGATGTGAGGGCCATACAGTTATGGTGGTGGTAGCGTTAGGTTGATGATGACTCAAAAGATATATGGAAGTACCTTAGATCGAAAGAGGAAAACCACTTGATTCATTTAAAAGCAGTGCATTTACTCGCAATCTGGTGAGTCGATAGGTTTTTTTCCCCGATGTATGTACCTATGTATATGTAGTGGTATACCCATAGCATCGCATCGACTGTCTGTGTGCCCAGTCTACCATCAAGGAGTTCTCAGAAAATGAGAAACGAAAATCTAGCTTTTTATTTACTTTCCTTACATTTTTCTCGTATTTATTATTTGATTTGAGAGAATTTTCACCGCACCGTAGCTCCGTAGACAGACGCGAAGCTCTTTTTTTTCTTCGAGTAAATCTTTTTTTCCCATACATAGTTGAATTTTTTTTTCGAAAATCTAAAATAAAAATAGACTCTTCAAAGTGCGTGTGTATTTTGACGGAGTAGCTTCCTACATACATGCATGCACACAAAGTACCTATATGTATATATTGTGGTCTACACTAAATCTGCTGATAATGGGATTGCCGAGACTTGGGATCCTCACTACTTATCGTTAGACACAAAGAACGTAGTTCATGGTACATTGTACCACCGCAAGGACGAATATATCCGTGTAGTTTGCAAAGTACAATGCAGCCATGGTTTGACTTTGGTTTGGTAGAGACTGTCGCAGTAGGAAGTACTGAGTGAGTACTGAGACAGGACACTGCCGGTGAATACTATATATTATTAGAGTACACATTTATAGTCACCTGACGGATGGAAAAATGAATAAAAAAAAATAGTGAGTTGAGTAAGTGTGGTGGGTATTTGAGTGCATTTATGGATATGTTGTGACTGGACAGGTACCAAATCGATGGGAGTTTCCTCGACATCATTTGCAAATAGGTGGAATCCTTGGGGAGGGTTGCTTTGGCCAAGTGTGGAGATCCGAGGCGTTGAATATCGACGGAAAGGATGGAACGACGACGGTGGCCGTCAAGACGCTCAAAGAAAGTGCTGGCGAGAGAGAAAGAGCTGATCTTCTTTCCGAATTGGCTGTCATGAAGATGCTCGATCCACATCCGAACGTGGTTCGCCTTTTGGGATGCTGCACTGAGAAAGGTAAGCGCTAATCTCTTGTCAACATAAGACCACCGCCACCCTCCGCATCCAAGTATAACCACAGTCACAGCCACAGCCACCCAAAATATGTACCAAATGCATAAAAGCACGAGATATGCATATTTCAGTGCAGATAATTGTAAAGCTACTGCTGTTGGTATTGAAATCGAAATCGACTCACTAGGATCAGTCAGTCAGTAATAAGTCCGTTACAGTTTGTGAGAGCTATCGTCCATGCATACGAGCTATACGGATCTATCGGCTTACAATTTCCTGGAGCTACTTTCATGGACGTGAAAAACATAACTTGGGCTGACACCACTCACTGAGCGTACACATACAAATACATACCTAGATGGATAACAGATACACGGATTCTTTCTCGTCTCTCTCTCCTTTGCCTTTCTTCCTTGCCTTCGTTGCCCTCGTGTCTGTATAATCCTAGTGCCTCCTTAATTCCTATATGTATCCATGCTGCGACTCATCTAAATTCATTTTGTAATCATAATCTTCGTTGGTTGGAAGTCGGGACGGAGAAGCTTTGATTTTCATTTTCATTCCGCTCATGAAAAAATTACACTTTATCTGTGTATCATGTTTTTTCCCTTTGTATAGTGCATCGTCTTTATTATGCCCCGTTACATTTATTATGATATCAGTATGCATTCTATGCATCAGCTTTCCTAGAAATGTATACCTTTCCCTGTAATCTCGTGTTCTGTTAATGAAACAGGAAGGAGCTTTTTTTTTGTCTTCAACTGGTCTAAAGGTCATGATGCTGTGTAGATCGGGCGGGTGAACTCGGGGCGCTTTATTACTTCCATACATTATCTGTACGCTGAAGGCTGGTTAGAGAAAATTTAAGCCTCTCTCTACCGTGACTCACGATCAGGACGAGTCAGTCTGGCCTGGAACGGGAGCTGACTTGCGTAAATAACAATTATAGAATAGACATCAGTGAGTCCGCGTCTTGCAGGTAGTTCCTGTAGAAAGCATCAAACATATGTATGTAGCAAGTAGCACAGTATTTTTTGGAAGGTGAAAAGAGTTTTAAAAATTTGAGATCATTAGCATATATTTTAATAAACATATAAATAAGATTTTGACATACTATTCAGAATATTCGCAGTCAAAAATGCTCAAAAATCTATCTTCCAAAGTGAAGAATACAGTTTGGCCAAGATATGTAGATAGATAGTCATTAGTACCTCAAGATTTGCAAAGACCCCGACCTGGGAGACAGACAGTAGGCAGTAGGACCCGAGACTGGCAAAACTGTGTATACATAGGTCATAGGAAAGTAAGTAAATTCAAGCTAAATTCTACTTTACCACTTTAAGTTGGAAGGTTTGAAGGGATACGTAATGTATATCATATAGTAATTGTAGTATGTACTGTCATCTTTTTAGGTTGCAAAGCTCATCGTTTGAACGTCTCTCACAAGTGTATACACTTTGAAAGATTATTTTATTCACAATATAATGTACTTTTAATTCTGAGTTATAGTCGGAAGCTCTGATTTATGTACACACAATAGGACCCACATAAATTGCAAAGGGCCAAACTCAAAAAGAAAAAAGAAAAGGCCAGCGTAGAGAGATGAGGTAGTGTATTTACACTGCAGTCTTTGCATCGTAACTTAAAACGTCAACGTATGGCGCTGTGCTTGGTCTGATCGTCGAGTATTTTTGATACGCAGACGGAGAAATTGGACTACTACTGTACAGTACCTTGCTTCATCCTCTCCTGGCTTTTCTCTCCGTTTTTAAGTCATAAATTCTATCCTATTTCTTTTGATCCTATTTCTTTCTGTATCCTCCAACTTCGCATGTTTGTCCTGTGTATTCAACACAAAGGTGGGACACACGGGCGGGCATACACAGAAGCATGTATGTATGTACTTGCAACGCGCCGACTTTTTGCTTACCCTTCCCCTGCAATGGTGTTATACCCTTGTGAAGTATTATTATTTACAATATTTACTAGTATGATACAGATACATATTATACTGATTACTGCTAGAGATAGCGTAGCATGTATAGCTATACTTAATTTTCATGGGCAGATACTGGGTGTATATTATTTGCACGTTTATGAATTTGACTGTTCAGGACACTAACCGTGCGACGTAAATCTCATGAGTAAGAAGATCAGCATTTACTTTGTGTACGCTCAATCAGCCATTCCCATGCAGGCTGACTCTCAGTCAGTACCAGCTTTATCTGATTACATCCTTTGTCTTTACAGTATCAGCGTGTAGTCCATAGCCTTGCCTTGTAGTCAGGATTAAAAGCTGGAAATACTCACAGAAGCATCGTGCTTTGTGCTGTAACTGCAACTGTAGACAAGAACACTACTGAAGGTTTACTTTTTGGGTCTGTGTAGTACATTGTACAGTTTTATCTTCATAGATTTTGCTATTGAAAGTAAAAATTAAATGAAAACTACAGTGCAATGAAAATTTAGATTGCTTGTTAAATAAAATTATCTCCATTTTTATAATAATATGTACATACATAATATTAATTTCACAATCAATATTCACAATGCGCTATGTAGCAGATTTTGATGTAGGTAGGTAGGCCCCTATATTTGCATCCCTGTCGCCCTCATACTTGTAAAGGGTTAAGCTGAAGGCACATTATACTATACGTAAGAGCTTACAAAATGGAAGATTGCATCTCATCGGTTATGTGGAAGATGCTAGTTACTACAGTTTTATGAACTGTTTTGATGCCTTTGCCTTTGTCATTGTATAGGAAGTAAGAGCTACTCATATTGTAAAGATGTTATGTGTGATATCACTGCTTACCCTACTAGTCAGTTGTTAACTGAGCTATTCCCTTTGATGGATGGGTTAAGTAAATAATTAGATTTTGTTCCACTATAAGTATCAATGCTTGGAGAAAGCCTTTAAGTCTATTCATAGATTTAAGGAAAATCTGCCTACCATTTCTACCTCCGCTAACTTTGTACTTTAGTTTTGTTTTAGAGAAATGATCCTGTCTCCTGTGTAGTGTACATAGGTAGTTCTTCCCTCTCAGTTTCCCTCCCTCAGCCTTTTAACGGAATAACTCTTTGAAATGAATATTAGTTATAAGTAATAATAATTGGGGTATAGAGAGTGATGTAGTGAGTGATGTGTGTATTGGTGAAGTGGAGGAAAGAACAATGACACTGACTATACATACCTACACAAATACATATAATACGTACCTACCTATGTGATTCGGTTGTTCAAGGGAGCGGGTTATGGCGATGCATGGCCTTGGTTTTGTATTAGCAGTATGAATTATCTATATATGTATTATTGTACCTTGATGCGTGTGTGTATTGTAGTTTGTGAATTACTATTCAGCTGTGGGTATACATGGTACATTGACATTTACACGTTGGTGATAATAATTATTGTTGTTACGTTAACAGATCCAATTTTCGTGATAATGGAGTATGTAGCGATGGGAAAATTACAGTCGTACTTGCGAAACTCCCGTGCACAACACTATTATGGAAATCTTCACGGTGACTCCAGTTCTCTGTCCTCCAAAGATTTAACATCATTTGCTCATCAAGTTGCGCGTGGAATGGAGTATCTTGCCTCCAAAGGGGTAATGCCATTACTAATATTATCGTCAGCTTTGAGTCTTTGACAGTCACGTCACAGTCTATCAGACGGTGCGGCGTGGTAAACAATATAATAATTATTTCTTACATGGTTATACAGCCTATCGGGGCATCTCTTGCTCTGCAGATCAGCTTCGTCTTCATTTTCATCGGCTGGTATTGTTGTACTATTGACTATATACTCCTTAGAACTATCAGTAGCTCTATACAGTAGAATTCACGGATGGGAGAAGAAAGTCATGAGCACTCCAGTGGTTTCTATACACGAATGGCATTGAATTGAATTAGGCATTCAAAATTTGACTTACGATGTAGGTACTTTCCAGCTCAGTAGCTAGCTCCGATACTTATCGTGTAAAATAATTACGTACTGACCCACTATTTCTTTGTAGGCAAACGCGCCTTGAGTCTTGAACTAAAAAGATAAAAAATTATCAGGTTAATTTTATCAATATTCCCTTACACAGTGTAACAACAGGCATATCATTGAACATTGAACGGATGCCCGTATTAGAAATAAAAACAACAGTTAAGTTTTTGATGAAGCTTACTTTATGCTTGACATATTTGAGTCCGTGGTGCTTTTCAAATGTGCCTGTAATCCAGTTGCGGCATGTCTTCCCACGTATGAGAAATATAAATTCTAGCTAATTTTCTAAATCAAGTGAAGTTCTTGATTCTACTCGTCACCACACACGCTCCCCGTGTTATCCCGAATGGGATTCTGTTTAGAGGCAAATCCTTTCGTCTTCAAGTAGCAGTCGTAGTAAATGGAAGGAAATCCGCTTTAGTGGAACGGACGATAAGATGTCTATGTGTAGGAATGTTGTTTGATAAAGTAATATTGTGAAAGTGTTTGGGGAAGACTAACGAAGAGATGTTCCATTGAAGCCGTGAGCGATAGAAAATGTGTTTATGAAATCTATAGACAAACGTTGTAATTAAGTGTAAATTTTGTCTGATGTTGATGTTGTAGATAATTCACCGGGATCTCGCTGCAAGGAATATTCTTATAGACAAAGAAAGAGTATGTAAAGTGGCAGATTTTGGATTTGCGAGAGACGTGGTTGCGAATCACGTTTACGAGAGAAAGTCGGACGGGAGATTGCCAATTAGATGGATGGCCCCCGAAGCTCTGTACGATAATATTTTCACAACCAAAACGGACGTCTGGAGCTTCGGCGTTCTCATGTGGGAAATTGTCACTTTAGGTAAGTTACAGAGGGCCGGATTACGGACGAGTACATAGCTTCACGGGTACCTGTGTATATAAACATGGTAGGTATCTTTATGCAAAATTCCGCAGACGTGTCTCAACTTTCCTGTACGTTGTATGGCGAGTGGAATGATGACACAAAATCATATTTGTCTCCAAAAGGAGACAAACCAACAAGGACTTTAACGATGAAAGTTTCCATTTATGTCTGCGGTATTTTGGGATTTGAATGTGTAAAGTTGGAGGCTGCATGGGGACACCCGACCCATGCAGTCAGGGAAAAGTACCTCAGTGTGTTTTCTACACTATATACATACACGGTTACTGACTGTTAGTGTTATTAGTACTCGTCAAGTGTATGTATCTATTATGTGTGTTTTGAATGTGAGCTCCAGTGACAAGTTTAGAGTGGGAAGTAATTATTATGATTTGACTGCAGGTTCAACACCTTATCCGGGGATGGCGGCTGGGGAAGTGATGCGTAAAGTTCGAGATGGCTACCGCCTCGAGAAACCGGAGCATTGTCGGAGGGAGTTATACAATATTATGTTTTACTGTTGGGCCCATAATGCGGATGACCGGCCAAATTTCCATGAATGCGTCACTTTCCTTCGTAACCTTTTAAGTAGTGAGACAGACTATATTGAGTTGGATCGCTTTCCGGACCATGACTACTATAATATGTCAAGTCTGAGCGGAGAGAAATTATAACGTTGGCAAAATCAAATTAAACCTTAATGCGTTTCTAAGGGATGATATTGCTTCTTGATATTTGAGCATCTCTGCATTTGTGTTGCAGATCTTTATTGACGATATAATCATTTTGAGCGTGCCCGTAATTTTGGAGGGCTCTCATTGTAAAGACTTGCGAATTATTCACGGAAAACAAAACATATTTTAAAGTTGTTTGTACTGCTTTTTTTTATACAACCTTTAATCAATCGGGACTTGAATGAATATAGTGGGTCAGATTACGGGCGGTTGTTACCTTTGCAGTTTATTATTAACGATAAATAAAATATATATGTATCATTTTATTAATTATTTTAACATTTTGGACTTGCTGTACTTATTTACATCACTGCGGGTGACAGGGACAGGGACAGTTTTGTGTTGATCACAACATTTTGATTTGGCCATTATTATCGTTTCATTTAGCAAGTTTAGAGATACGTTAACCCACCATTAAATTGTGTCACCACGTGATCGACTAAAACCGACAATTGCTGGGAAGCTGTTCAGGACAAAGGATGCAATTATCCAAGCTCATTTGTCTTTATCTATTATTATGGGGAGAATCCATAGAATATAATATGTAATAATATGTATTTGCATTGCACAGTAGTGTTCAATAGAACAGTCTCCGTAATACAGAGATTACATACACAATAATAATATCATTTGCAGTCGGCAACGGCCTCAGTACATGTTAGTCATCCCTTTTCATACAGGTTCAAATAATGGTTTATCGTATTTATTAGTATAATTTTCCACCTAATAAGGTATTAAGAAAATAACTTTAGTTTGAATGCTTCATTTGTAGCAGTAACAGCCATTCCTGCTGCCGCACACAAGAGAATGGAAAATATGTACCTACATGCAACACAGTACTATCAGGACACGGGATTAGTAATTAAAAGCTGCAGTGTTATCTAAGTACCTATATATGCTATTTGTGCATCCTGATTTTAGAAAAACCATCCTGTAGTACACAATGAGAGCTAATTTTTATATGCGTGTGAATATTCCTTGGGTAGATCTGGTTTTTTAACCAAGATGCATCTGAATTTTTTTTAAAAGCAAAAGCACTCGAATTTAAAGAACGCTTCCATTTCACACTTTATAAATTTTATACTATCTTTCGTCCATAAACATCCAAGGGCATTGCATTGCTAACCCATGCTTCACATTTATATGAGTTTAATGGGAATGCTGGAATGTTTGAGTAATTCTGATAAACATTAAAACACCACTCTTGAACGACGATTGGTAGCACTGTTTAAAATGTGTAGAAAAGCTATTCAACCGCTAACCGTTTTGGAAATCATCCAAATAAATCTTTCCTTAACGGTTTGGATTGTATAATATGCAAATGATAATATCATACACTATTTTTAATTCACACAATAAAAGTAAGTACAAATAACAATAATGTTTATTGATAGTATTAATGTGGCCTTTGGCCCATACAATCTGTGATTTAAAAAACATGTATTTACTTATTTCTTATCAAATATTAGATGCACTATACAAAATGTTCTAATTGAAGGTTTAGTTTACACAAATAAAAATAAAAACTTTGAGAAAACTGGGTCCTATTAAAAACCAACGCAATTATGGAGCTTCACTCAGGAAATGGCTCTGCTTTTCGGTGTTTTCTGAGACCCTTTACATACCAGTGGAGCTCTTTTACAAGCTTCTTTACATTCTCACAGACCAATGTGTTGTTGCATTTTGAGCTAGAATTGTCAAAAACACTGTCTACACCAGGAATGGCGACGTACGACGGGATAATAATCATTCCAATATCGGACATGAATGGTTTAAGGATAGTGGCTGCCCGACTCCCACCAAATGCCCCCATGGCATAATGAACAATTCCAGCGGGTTTATGAAGGAAAGACGCCTTAGGAAAATGATTTAGCATGTTTGTAAGGGCAGGGGGCGGCGAAGAATTGTACTCTGTACAGATCAACAAATAGCCATCTGCTTCTTGAATCACTTTATTGGCGTCTCTTAGCCACGAGGGAGCTTTGCTGGGATCTGGGTGAAAATGTAAAGGCATTTTTAACATCTCGAACGGCATCTTGAGTGGGTCAAATACGATGGGCTCCATCCCATTGGACTGCACAATTTTTTGAACAAATACTCCAACTCGGTCTGCATAGCGGCCTGTTCTCGTCGAACCGTAGAATACAACGATTTTCGGCGTTCCGTCCGATGGTCCATCAGATGAAAACGTTCTTGAAGTACGAATTCTGTGCTTGTCGACGCCATATTTAGATGCGGAAGCTACTAGCACTACTTCCTTCGTAGTTGCCAAGTTCAATACGTCAAATTTGCGTGTAAGAAACTTGGTTGCTCTTCTTCTTAATGTGAAGGAACTGAAGGAAGTGTGAGGAGAAATTAGAATGGTGTAAACTCTTCGAGTTGATGAAAATAATGGCACTAGTTTTTTCAGTTGAAATTGAAAATGATTTCTGCAAAACATAGTTGGAGCTAACTGTGATGAAAGGCAGGGGAATTTCCATGCAATAGTTCGTTTGTATTTCTTTTATCTTTTATTCTAAAGAGAATACAAAATATGTATGCATGTAATTCCTACGCATAGCTATTTTCCAAGAAAGGCTACTGGTACCGAGTACTGATTACTGATGCACTGATGCAAAAGATTCATACATTTTTCTTTAGACAAATAAAGAACAAAATAATCAAGACAAACTTTAATAATCAAAATATATTTGTTTGCAATTCGAGCTCTAGCTGTACTATGCTTGGGGGTGGTCTTGCACGAGACACAAAAGATGCTTTGCAGATTCCATTCATAAATCATAATGAATGATTCCATTCCATAATTCCATTCCACGAATACAATAAGCTAAATTGAGACTAGGGAAAAATAATGCCACACTCGGATCTTTTGAATTTTGAATTATATTAATTTTGAACTTCCATATTTGTTTGTAAAACATGAGTTTATTAAAATTTGGAAATGACATTGACATGTCCGCCAGCTGATCCAACCCAGTAACCTAGGTACCTAGACGTAAATATTCAGTTAGTTTCACAATTTTTCTCGCCTTTTGGCTTTAGTCCATTAAAGTATAGCGAAAATTTAGTTTGTCAGGCATCCGTACGCTCGCGCTCCCTGCAAGTGGCAGGAAATGTGCAATATATTGTGTTAACTCGCCCCTTTATAGTGGTTTGAGGTTTGTCATTGAAGTGCAGACCTTCCTTTTCTACTTGCATTTTAAATCATACTTAAGGGAAGTGTATGTATACGTAGAATACCGCATATCTGATTATCTGTCACAAGCAAATCTTGCAATGCCTTTGTTGTGCATTTTGAATTGATTTTTGAATCTGATGGTTAGAAGTTCATTACTTCAGCTGTCCAATTGCTTATTAGTTGGTAACACGTAATTTTAATTTTACTTGCCTATTTTAAATCATTAGAATTTACTGAGCTACATTTACTAAAAAACTAAAATGGTACTACACAACCCAGGCTAGAACAGGTAAATAATGAGTTAAAGAAGGAACGATCGATTCAAAGGGTTGATTACGTGAAGCGCAGACCAATAAATCAATTTAATTTGAATCCCGCGAATAAAAATAAACAAAGTAGATTTAATTAAAAGAGTTCCTTTAAAACTGTTAATGACGTAGTAGGTAATTTTACTGGTAAAAGGCAATAGGCAAAACGAGCGATTTTTGTGGTGAAAGCCCTTCTCTACAGTAACGACTGAGCATAAGCCAATTCAAGCTTCTAGTGGCAACAACCACTATAGCGCATAGCGGTATAGTCGCACAAATTAACGAATCCCATGACGAACCACTATATAGAGGTTTTGCTGTGTAATTAAACAATAAATCCCATTTTGGATTATACTTTGGAAAATTTTAAAGGGCAGCATTTTCCAGAACTGCAAGGAGAAATATTAATGAAATTTTATACGAAATTCATTTTCAAATACCGTATTTGACCGAATAATTCCCGGGTCTCAAATAGTTTTCCGTTTCGAATAGTTTCCGGGTTTATAACATGTAAATCATAGGGGAGCCAAACCAGTTTTATGAATTAGTTTCCGGGGAAACTATTCGGTCAAATACGGTATGTGGAAGGGTCAAGGTTGTTACCCGAATTTACCAATAGTGTTTATTTCTGTTTTTATTTAATTAATTTCGTTTTCATATAAATAAGAATATATTAACATTTATGTATTACTTGGTATTCGTTTTCATTAATTTTATTCATTCTAATTCTAATTAAGTATATTTACTATAACTGCAAATTGATCCATTACCTCGATTGTCCATTGTACTAACTACCGATGGGTCCACTGTCAAAGTCTAAAATAGATAATTTTTACTGCCAAATTGTAGTACTTTTACTGCCGATTAGCTTTATGCCTAAGTAATATTATGGTACTGTTTGTGTACAAAGTACACGAACAAAATGGAGATAATCTTGTGCTTTATTCAAGCTTCATCATTTGAAACAACATTCGTAGCTTAAGAAGCAAAACGATGTACATCCAGTTTTGGCTAAAAGCAAAATGATGCATATCCACAAACTCTTAAAAGCAAAATGATGCACATCCACAAGTACAAGCATGGATATGCATCATTTTGCTTTTAAGAGTTTTTGGATACGCATCGCTTTGCTTTTAGCCAAGAGTGGATGTGCATCATTTTGCTTCTTAAATGACGATATGTACATACTTAGGTAGTCAATTATGCTCAGTATTTAATATTGCGTACTATTTCTTAAGAACCCAGATATTCATTAAACACGTGAATTTCAGAGGTAGTAGGTACATATTGTCCTTTTGCGAAGAATAATTTTCGTTTCTTGTGAGTAAGGGGGTCCTTCTATAGTTATATAGATCACGTTAGGGGTTCCTTGTGTAATACCAAACACTGATAATGGATATGCTTAATCTATGCAGTTCGCATTTACCATTCTGTGATAGTCCAATATAAGTACCTACTTACCATGTCTACCTTAATCTGCCAACTACCTCTGCTACCCAAAGCTGGCTTTGTTTGTAGCACACATATTATCACAAAATCGTATTATAATTACTCCATTAAAATAATTGAAATCGATTGCTTCAGTTCAAAATGGCCTTTAGTAAACACACAAACATGGATTCTTGAGTACCATGTGCCATGTGCATGCATATATTACGGAATTGTGTAACGGTTAGTGTACGTCAGTGGAAACGGTTGTATGCTCAGAAATTACAAATACATACTTACTCTAAGCTCATCAGTGAATGGTGGAAATATGAATTGGCAACCTTTATTTTCTTTTATTTAAGTGTTTGGTTATGTGAAATTCGCTTAATCAAACGAAGTAAAGAATTTAAATAGTAAATAATAGGGAATATACCTTCCACGATTACACCCCACTTTTAATTCCTGAAACATTACTTCCTTTCATTAAATTGTTTCCACAGCAGAAAATTAGGCAAGCATCAATATTTAAGCAATATATAAGCAAGAATATTTTAACCAAATCCAATTTTATTCCGAAATTAAGGCAGCGTACGATTAGTACCGCATATTTGTATAGTATGGTTTTGTTTTTCTGCTTGAAAATGTAAGCAGTGTAGTCGTTCAGATTCGACACACCACATTTAGATTGTACTAATACAGGGCAGCAGTGCAGTGAGTAAAATTCAAGACAAACAAAATGTTAACCGAAACAACAGTTCTTGGAATGCTAAAATTCTTCGCAGTAGGTTACAAGTGTGGATTATTTCCTCTCAGATTGGACAGATCTACGGGGAAATTGTCATCCAAGGTATCGATATGTCATCTGGTACGGTGGAAAGCAATGAATTTATTAATAGGACTCCAAGCCCTTTTTCAGGTAACTCAACGATTGACTGGGCTATACGATTCAATTAAATCTAAGACCAGATCCTCAACAGCGTCTTCAGCAGCGAAGCCGCTCGATATTCTAATTATGTCTGTGTACGTATCAACGTTTGTTCTTCAAATTTTGCTCTACAACAACAGAACTGACATCGCTAACAGCATCAATCAGTACACAGAAATTAAAACCGATAAAAGTAATAACAGTATACTTTAATTTAACATAATTTATTATCTTGGACTTCAACTTCCTGATTTGTTTATGTTGGGTGTAAGACAAAGCTTTGTTTTTGGAATTTTAGAAAAAATAGCACGAAAGTTGACTAGAATGGAGAAAATATGCGAAGCTACTGTAGTGTATTCAATGCCGTCGATCTGGTCAAGCACATTTTTTGTCACCTTGATGTTTGTGAAGAACCCCAACAATTCTCGTTACTTCTATTCTTGTATCCCGGGAGGTAAAAATAAACCACTCTGGCTGCATGCCGTGGCAGCACTGATTGAGTTTCTTTTGATGTACATTGCACACTACTTCACCTTCTTCTCCATTATTTTAATTATGAGCTACGTCGTTGCGGCTCAAGCTTCCTTAAGGAAAATTAGGTTAAATGAAACCAATTTATGTACTTACATAATATATACACTCTTTTGCCAATATTTTTTAGCACAAACATTATCCAAACATAATAATTTGCATCTGGGTCTGGACTATAACTCTGTAATGTTCTGAAAATTCACAGGAGGTCAATACAGTGGATGAAACTGGAACAAAGTCCATTTAAAAGATTTCACATCGTCTTAAGAATAATTAATGACTATAAACTGCTCCAACTGAGCAACAAGGTGTTCAACTGCACATTTAGTGAAATGATCATCCCTGTCATCCTGAACTCAATCAAAGTGTACCATGGATTGTGTATCTATGTTGCCATAAAACTTAACGATGTCAACCCAGTCCCTACCACGGTTGTTTTTGTCTACTGGTCCACGGTGTATGCTGTGTTTGAGTTGGTGATCCTACTAGAGATGGGAAAAATTTATGCACAGTCTCAGATTATTTTAAAATCGTTGAACAACATAATTCCTCGATCTCATAAGAGGTATTGTAATTGTCTCCAGCCAATCGGTATGGGGAAGGGATTACATTTCTTTGAAAGGAAAACTGCTCTCCAATTTGTGCTGCTAATATCTAAAATGACCAAAAATGTTCTCATTATTTCCTAGTATCCTATGTCGGGTTTCCATCTACCTTAAACCGAAATTTTTGTAATAAGTAGGAAACAAAATAATAATTTCATTTTATATGCATGTCGTATACTCTAATTACACCGGTAACTTTTTTTAATATCCCGGACTAGTACATATTATTCTGTAAAATAGATAAAATTGTTTACATAACATACGGGTAATCTGTCCTGCTCAACTGCTTTTCTATTTCGGTACCAATAACTATAACTCGAATGCATATACATACGTACTTATAATTAGCTTGCAAACTTGCGATGTTGATGATTCTACCGTAAACATTTTAAAGATTGTCAATATTCTAAAGTTGTCGGGGGGTTGTGCAACAGAATCAAAAGGTAGCCTGGGGGTATCTTTGGAATGTTTACGATTACGGTACTTGCTAACAGTAACAGTCCTTAAAAAACTTTCTCGAGTCACATATTCCATTCTGTAGAAAATGTTTGGAAATAATACCGATTGTATAGTAATTATCTCAGAAGTTCAGTCGACTTATAATGTTTGCGTTTACTAGACAGAGAAAATAAGTGCACGGTATGTTATTCACATGTAATGTAACTACCTACATGACGTGAACAACGTTAGTGGACTGTATGTCCCAAACACAAATCTGTATGTAAATATTGTGGTATTACAATCATAAAATAAAATGCGCAGTTTGCTAAATTAGGATTTGTATTGTTTAACTTTCAACAAAATTCTGCACTTGGAGCATATTCTTCGATAAATTCACGGTGCGCTCCAGCTTTTTGAAATACACTTGGGGTTCCCTCGGGGCATTTCGTACTATTGTCAACCATGTTAAAGGAAACCGTGCCAATCTAAAGAAAGGATAATATTTTTTCGTTAATTTTTTGATGCAAGATCGTTAATGTTCATGAATCATGTGAGCAAAAGTACAAAGTGTGAGGTATTGTTATATTTTATAAATTATGGAATTTACAAGAGTGCACAACTTCTTGTACTCATCAAATGTGAATAATGGTCCACCACTATCTCCTGGAGCCTGGTCCGCCATTTCATAGTCACTCGTTGAAAAGGTTGCACATACCTGATCTTTATGCAATCTTTTGCTGAGTGGTGGACATTTGTCGTAGTTGGTAACGATCCCCTAAATAAAAGAACAATCCATCAAACTTTTTCCCATAATAACACGCACAAAAATGTTACTTTCACCACTAGACTACTTAAAATGTGTAGATGTACAATTTTATTGCAGAAATAGACCTCTATCTCCCGAAGATGACTTGATACGTGCTCACAATCATAGAGACCATAGCCTATTAATGTAGCATAATGGTCTTGATAATTCCCAGTTCCAATACAGCATCGGCTTACGTCCTCCGTAAATTCAACTGGTCGTTCGAGCTGAATAATTGCAATGTCGTTTAAAAATGTCTTCTTGGGATTGTACCCTCTGAAAAATAATAAAATAATAGAGTCTGAGGACGGTTGCTGTTGCTGATTGTACGACATTAAATTCAACTTATTCTAAAAATGTCAAAAAGTTAAGTTTACGGTTTACAATTTATGCTTGAAAAATTAAAAACGAAAAATTATACTAGTATCTAAAACAAAATGTACCTATTTTAAAAAATCGCTTGTGAGACACAAATATACGCAGAGAATAATATGTACCTATACACTTACGCATCATGCACTTCCTCAATACGGTAACGCTGGGACTTATCAGGAATGGTTGAAATATCCGAAGTTTTCGTCCAGATTTCCATACTCTTGCCTTCAGCCATCATTTCCTGGATTGCCGGACAGCAGTGACCTGCTGTTATCGCATAATAGCTCCCAATCAGGGTGGCCCCGCAAAGAAGGCCAGCAATTTCGATTATTTCTGTTTCTTCTTCTACGAATTCTGTGGATTCAGCTGAATAGGATGCAGAATATGGATCCGGGGGAGCTGTCGATGGTACTGGTATCGATGTCTTTATCGTTGTCTGTAGAAATCTCGTCAACAAAGAAATCACGCAAGTTTAATTACATTGCCCCCTCATTTCAGTCAGAAAAATTGTTAATTATTACATAATTGGTAAAAATTACTCACAACATGCATTATTGGAACCATGAAGGTATAATCTTTGGATGCAGGCTTCCCATTGAAAATTCTAGCCTGAATACTAACCGCGTTTGGATTCCGTTCACTTTCACGGCGAAGCGTCATTGGATTTGCTCTGATTACTGCCGAATTCTATTACAATAAATTGTATATAATAATTACTGAGTTTAGGAAGTGAATAATTCAAAAGCATTATTATTACTGCTTTAACATATTAAATTTAATGCTTACGTAATGTGATCCCCCTACTGAATTGACCTCCATGACGCTCAGCTGGCACAATAGGAAGCAGATGGTTAGAAAACCATTCTTTAGAACGATTAATAAAATATTTCGGTGAACCAACCTTCTAGCTTTACTCGTAGTAGAAAATCCAATAAGTGCGATCCACATTGTTTCTCACACCAAAATTTCAGGCTGATGGGGTTCGAGCGTACGATACTAATATACGGCAGACTATGTTAATTTTTACAAATGGTAATAAGTCATCCTGTAAATGGTAAAGGAGTATTTAGTTATTTAGTTTATTTCATCCCGAGAATGCCCCACAGTGAAAATTGCAGAATTGCACATAGTGACTGGGTTTATTTATACCTACGCATTATTAAATTGAAATCAGATCATCTATTTATTCTCTATAGTGCACCGCCCTACCACTATTTATAAACAGGAAGTAGTAACATATACACTACAATTTATTTAACATCTCGTCATTTGCTAAGTATGATCTTGACAAAATAAATGTAAACACAAGTTTCGACATTCTGTGCCGTTATATGACACCCCAGCAATTACGAAAGCCTTAATAATGCATGAAAACGGCTATAAAATTAACTTTAATTTGAATCTCTGGAATTCTTTATAATTTGTTGTTGTTTGAAATTCATTGAATGTACCACTCAGCTCAGGCTACGTCCATTCATAGACTTCAAAAAACTGAAATATTGCTGTTTTCAGACCAGCACAATGCGCAATGATCTGAAAGAATAACAGGTAAGATGATCGCCCCAGATACTTCTGATTATCCACATTCACTTCGAAATTTATAGAAGGCAAAATGAGAATATTTGTTCGTAAAAGTAATTTAAGCATCGATCAAATAGGGTATATAAAACATTTTACGGCACACTTTGATGCATTTTCCATTTTTTGGTCGTAAGTATGCCTTACGTACTCAGTCTTAGTACCTTTAGCAGCTATTAAAATTCGTGCCTGAAAATCAATGCAAATTATTACTGCTCATGTGCAAGGTTTTGCTCTATTAATGTTTTAATATGTATGTAATACTAAAATACTAACTAGATTTATTACTGCAACCATAGGTATGCAGTAATCACTTCGTACAAAATATTATTGGGGTTGTTAATTGTTAAGCTGCTGGAAAACAAAGTTAAAAGATGCGTCAGGGATCCAAATGATTCACAGAAATTTTAAATAGTTATGTTATCTGCAACGAAATTGGACTGGTTTTCAAAAACCAATAAATTCCGCCCATGGTGTTTGTATCTGAAGAAATTCAGAAAATAAATCATGAGTTTAGCATTCTTTACATTGCATTGATTGACCCGAATAAATTGAATGTCCGTAAGTAGGTACTTAATGAATGAGTAAATGGTAATAATGTCTGCCAAGAGAAATCTCCAATCCCAGTGGATGAATTCTTTTTTATTCAAAGAACTTAAACTAAATTATTACATTTGTGATTTTCATCCTATTATGAATAATTAACCGTAATACGAATTGCAACTGTATATTACTCTTAC
This sequence comes from Dicyrtoma fusca, assembly GCA_034695205.1. Taxonomy (NCBI): domain Eukaryota; kingdom Metazoa; phylum Arthropoda; class Collembola; order Symphypleona; family Dicyrtomidae; genus Dicyrtoma; species Dicyrtoma fusca. The sequence continues at coordinate 20,967 of JAQFZC010000503.1, forward strand.
AAAACCCCAGTAAGATTCCCTCGGTCATGTTTAACCTTGAAAGCGTAAAGATTTTTAGACAACTTCCGAATCAAACTGAATAAAAATACATAAAAATCTATACTATGCATTTAGAATTTCCCAGAGGTCCAACTTATGTAAGGGCTTTGGGGGCGATGCTCTGGGGAGGAGGAAGAGGGGGTTTGCGGGTTGAAAAACGTATAGAGTTTGTTTTTAGTTTTACTTTGCGATATTTGTTATCAAGTATTTGGAAAAAATTAGATACTTTAAACGGACTTTTACGAAACGGCTACCAAAAAATAACCCCCATTTAGGTACATTATATATTTCAACTTCAAGGCCCAGGATCTAACCCATAAATTGAACGCCTGGAATTTTCTACTAAATAATATATAACTAATATTTCCCAATTACATTGGTAAAATTACAAGTAAATCTGATAAAAAGGTAAACGAGCGTTAGTACTGTCAAAAATTAGATTATAGCAAAAAAATCGAAATCCAAAAATGAAGCAACAATTACGATAGGCGTTTACTTTTAGATTTTGTTAGTTGAAGAAGCGCCTACCGTCAAAACCTTCATTCTCTTGGGACCAGAAGAAGTTGAAGATGTAACACTTGAAGAGCTCATGCCAGGACTCATTTCACCGTCTGAACCATCGGATTCCGACAATCGACCTTTCATACCTTTCAAATCTAATCCAGAGCTACTAGTTAAATTGGCAGAACGAATATTACCAGACATTCGGGCAGTTTCCAATGTTCGAATCTGATTTTCAAGAATATGATTTTGACGCTTCAGATCTTCGATGTCATGTTGATGAGCGGAGTTTTTTCGTCTCATGAACTGGATATATTCTGCTGCTTTTTTTAGAATTTGTGCACGACTTGAAATTCGTTTCGAAACCTTTTCACCATGTAAAGACGGGACTGAATCTCTGAGATTAGTAAAACTGTCTTTAATATGGTCTCGCCGCTTCCGCTCCAATGCATTATGATGGGCACGCTTTTCCGCTTGGGTCATGGGTTTTGTTGACGTCGACGACAATCCAGAGTTTTCATGAATGTCGTCGTCCCCCAGGTCGTCGTCGTCGCTATACATCTCCATATCTCGTTCATCGTCGCTCATCATGAAGCCGTTTGCTTGAACAACTAGAAATATCACAAAAACAGTTCCAGTGCAATAATTTTACTACAAATAACTCTTGAACACAACAAGCAAGTAGACGTAAGAATCCCAAAATTAGACGACTATCGAAAAAGTGAAACATCCTGCATCAGAAAAGACGGAGGGGCTATTGGTTAAAATTTTAGGACTCTTTATAAAATTAATTTCGTTATATAAATTGAACTTTTGCACATGTTTCTGTTGAAAGATTACGGATTCCATAGTTTACGAAACTAACGATAACTCTACATATGACATAGCTTTGAAAGGAACAACACACAACACATGGCAAAATCACGAGGTCTCTGTACCCTAGTAAAACTAAAAAACTGACACTATACAATTATAAATTATTTTTCTTTCCTTTTTGATTCCATTATATTATATTATTTATTTGTTTCCGTTTCTTAAGTTCACAAATCCATCCGCCAATAATTTACTGCGGACACAGAAGTCACGAGATAACTTGCAAACCTAGTGCACTTTACGTACATAGCATAGGATAGAAAAAGTATACGCGGGGAATAACATTCTGTCTATCATGTATACTGACGAGTGATGATGACTGACAACCAATGTTTTTTTAAAATTTTTGACTGCTTACTCCAAAATTAGGTAATTTTACAACTGTTTGGCAATGGCTCAAAATCTAACTACGACCTCCACTCAACTCTTTTCAGGCAAAATCCTTTACATTCCATACAAACTAAATCCTATAATATTTCAACATTCCAGCAATACCTGCCTACAATAATCGCAATTAGTATGCCTAATAAACTGCGAATCACTCAGCTTAAACTACGAAACAATTCACATTTCGTCCCTCATGTTAATGTTACGGTTCTATTCCTACGCACATTCAACATTTACGAAACATTTTATCACAAAGAAAGAATACTAGGTAAATTAAAGTACACAGCACAGCCAGCAGCCGAATTCTCTGATCAGAATCTCATAATTTGTCCATTTTAAAATTGAAAATACTCCAATAAACAATTAGGTTTCCACCTACACGACAGCATGAAAGAATACACCGTATTTTAATGATTACAACAGAATACAAAACACTCGCTTACCGTTCAAAATTCCGATACTGGAAGAAACAAATTCGAAATTAATTTTCTTGTTCTTGAAATAGAAAAATGTGTAATCTTGAACTTGATTCAAATCACCGAGTGAATTCCCAGGTTTTTGAAATGTGGACGCTATTGGGCTACGAAGCTCACTCGCAGGTTGTAGCTTTGCAATGCTCACCAAAATGTCCCACAACAAACTTCCATTGGGAGATGTGCCGTAGGTAGCACTTACGGGAAGTTAAAATTCCAGGTCGGGTAAAACATAGTCATTTCAGTAAAAATGATATTTTTAAAAATGTCTGTTAACTCCAAATTTAATTTTAAATGTATTTCGAACGTAAAATTGAAATTTAGTTTAAGGGTTTGGCAATTGTGTTGTTGAATAGGTGCGGGGCCGTTCGCCTTGAGGAGTGCACGCTACGGTGGTTGAAGTGAAAAAACATATGACCAGCACTTACCTGGCACGGGAGGTACGGTGATCACAAAGGCCGTTTTCCCAGGATGAGTCCCTTTCATTGCACTTCGATCGGGATGACTCCTGCGATTATTCCAAACGTGAATAACTCGAGTGCGTTATTTTTGATAGCGGGGGACTGCGTTCGCGCTGTTCCCTCAAAACAATTCTAAAATTATTAATTCATTCTAATGAAGGTAAATCCTTGCATCGGAGTATTCAAAATGATTCACGATTAAGATGTGGATTGCAATGCACGTATTTGTAGTAAAGATTGACGTCATCCACGTGATAGATCGACAGATGTAATATGTGAGTGGGTAGATTCCCTGTTTAACACTTTCTCACAACGTTAAAGGCAAGTTGTGCTACCCTGGAAAATACTAATATCTTGTTTTTCCCTTTTTTTTCGAAATACTTGTTACCATGTTTAGCTCTTTTTCGAAATACTGTTACCTTGTTTAGCTCTTTTTTTCAAAATACTTGTTACCATGTTTAGCTCTTTTTCGAAATGCTATTACCATGTTTAGTTCTTTTTCGAAATACTGTTACCATATTTAACTCTTTTTTCGAAATACTGTTACCGTGTTTAGCTCTTTTTTTGAAAGCTAGTAACATGTTTAGCTCCCTTTTTTTTTGGAACCTGCTATCATGTTTCTCTCTTGTGTGATATGTTGATTTGATATTTATATACATATGTAAATGTTAAAATCCAGTTGAGGTTTTGTTTCGAAGACATTAAAATGTATAATATATGATTTTTGTACTTTTATAACCCTTGAAAGCCATATTTGATAATCTGAGAAGAAATAATGTCATATTTTTCGGTTTTTGTGAAAGCGTTTCTGAGCCCAATTATAAAGTTTTAAATTAGGTACATTACGCTTTTATGAAAACATGTTCCCAGTCCAAATCGTCCCAACTGTATTTGTATGACGTGTCCATATCATTTTTGCAAGGTTCCTACACTTCTACGTGCGAGGCAGAGGATTTAATAGCGCTGGAGCTGACGGTAAACTGTATTGTGAGGAACATAACTAAAAATAGACGTAGGTAGTACTTAAAAACGAGAGATTTAAAGCGGTTTCATACCATTGACGCTGTACTACAGCTAGTACTCAGTACTGGCTGTATGATACAGCAGTACGGAGATAATGATATATATACTAGTACCTAGGACAAAATCGAATGTGTTTTGAATAATAAAAGTAGTTGCTTGAGTTACTTGAGTGTGTTGCACCATGTACCATGTATGTAGTAATGTAGTATTTATTACAAACCTAAAATTTTGGTGCAAACGCTATGTGAAATAATGATTATATAGCTACATACTTAGTGGGTGCGTGCTCTTTGGCACATACTTCTACGGACCGCAGAAATGGTTTGCTTGTTAAGCAAATTACATATTACATGCATTCGTAATACAGGTACATAGTTGTGTTAGAAATCGTATTTAATACTTTATACTGTATAGAATGATTCTTTTCCCTATTCAAATTTCAAATGCATTTTAATGTACTTAATCATAATATTATAATGTTTTGATGCTGCAAAGAACTTTTGCGTTGTTGATTTTAGACGCACATCTCCATGACTGTGCTGCGAAAATATATAATTCAAACTTGACATTTTGGGGGGATATTTTATTTATTCAATGTAGGAATGCTTCACGAAATTTTGTAGGTTTTAATACAAAAGTTTAGCACTAGATTTGTTGCTATATTATTATTACAACGCAGCTTGTATAAATAAGGGTATTACTTTAATATTAAAATACTTGTTTGTGAAACACTTAAAAATGCATACGATACTAGGAAAAAAGTCCTTTACATAGAACTCACCATAGATATTATTTTTATTCTCACTTTCTGGCTAAATAGCACTCCGAGAATGGGTGGTATTTTTGCGAATCTTCACTTTCTTTTGACGGTTCAATTTTATTGTGATTTTTTTGAAACATGGGAAGAGTTGTACTTCCTACTTCAAGTCCTCCTGCACCTGCTTCCGTTAATTTCGTTTAGCTCCGATGAGCTTATAAACAACTTGTCTGTTAAAGTAAACTCTTCACACAGTTCAAAAAACTAAGAAAATATCACAGTAAATAAACTCCACATTCTCCTAATTTACGGCGTGGTTCCAATATTACACTTAGGAAAATGCTCACTGTTACTATTTATTTAAACATGGCGTAATATTTTTAGACTTAAATCGATTTTGCAGTAGTCGTAGTGAAAATGACGTGCGAGGGGGGGAATGCTACGATTCGGTGTAAAGCATAGAGACGTTTCTCCATGCATTAGAGTTCCAAAGGGGTGCGAAACAATAGATTTCATCTGCATCTTCTGGACCCAGCTCTACTGAGATCTTGGACGGGTATTCTAAACAAAATTACAAGCAAATAATCAATAATGTTGACAGTGTTTCATTTACAATTTACAGATAGTAGCCACATGGTACACGAACATGGCTCATATTATTGCCAATATCAATATCAGAACGGAATTAACAGTATTAATGTAACAATAATAACCGTGTACCTTCATCTAAAAATTGTATCTGCTGAGATTCGCTTCGGAAAGCCCACTTTATTCCATGTGAGAAGAAAAAAGAGTTGGCGAGGCACGTAAATATCTTCTTGTTTGGTTTCTTTGAGTTCTCTACTGCAATGCTTAGAATATCCTTCGTTTGGGGGAGGTAGTCAAATTTGGTAACTGTAATTTACAAAGTTAATATCTGAATAATTTTTTGTGGCGTACAATATAGACGAAGGCTTTAATCACGTACATGTAAGTAAGTGTAATTATATTTCCGAAACTTTATAGTTGGTCCACTTACTGACAGTTTGTCCAACCTTGGAGAACTGGTAATATTCCCCAGTATTTTCCCCTAACGAGCACTGGATGATGCCTGCATCATTAAAGTCAGTTAATTCATAACCAATGCAGTTTCGTTTCAGTTTCTTCCCTTCACAAGAGCTTCCAGGGCATTTCATAGCATCTAAGTGTCTTTCCAACATTCGGCACTCACTGGTAGAGTCGCAAGATAGTGACTTCATCATTGGATAGTCGTTTAATCGGTTTCCTTGGATGTCGTAAGCGCAACAGGCAAGGATCTCATTTCGCTTGTCATAATGAAATTTAATGTGCACATTGTGCTTTGGCGCATCTGTTTAGAATCACACACAAATCACGTATTAGGTTTAATGCTCCATTCAAAAATAACTTTATTTGCTCACAAATCTGCAAGTCCTCATTAAGTATTTTAAAATCCATTAAATTCAATTTGTTACACACTGTCATTTTCATTGTAGCTAAAGACCTTATTTTCGTCTTGCATTTGAAAAACTTCCTGCAAAATATCTGTGGAAAATTACAAAATAAAATAAAAAGTATTAAGTTAAAGTACTCAAAATGCTATACCTAAACAACAAAAAACTGGACCATCTACAAACCATAACTTACATTCCGGTGCCATGACGTGAATCTTTAAGCTTTCATTTGAGTTTTGCTCGTAACATTCATATTCTCCCCACGGATGTTTTAACGCATCTTTGTAAATTTCGAATCCAGTCGAAGGATCGAAGTAGACTCTCTTCCGGGATACATGTATTTCATGACCATCCTGAAATAGCACAACAAAACTGCGTAATTACATGCTTCAACTGTAGTACATTATTTTAAAAAAACACTGAAAAACATCCTTCTAACTGACAAGAGTAGAGCCACTAAAATGAATAAAAACAAGAATGATTATGATAAAAACCTAACAGTCAATAGCACTCATCCACGGTTTTTTTTAAACAGAATAAAAATTATTGTATAAGTACTACATATCCATGAACCATGAGTATTGTTACTTCTACCTTCAACTTTTTTAATAAAGATCTGCTTGAAATTAAAATTGTAGAGGGTGGGATGCTCTCATGCAGTAAATATTAATTTTCTGTATACATTCTTATATAGTACGCACAATAAGTACCTTTCATCAGCATCAATTCAATAATTAGCTAAAGTTATTATGGGATACGCTAGACTGACGACTGATGCGTATACTTAAAGTACTTAACTATTGCAGTTACGCTTACGCAGGTGTCTTACGTGTCTTAAGTACTTCTCAACTCGCGTAAGTAAGTAGCAAGCAACTGAATTTATTACTCTCAAAAAGAATTGTGTCACGAACGAATAATTTACGCACAAATATTTTTACGTTTAACGCTACAATCTCACTTTGAAGAGCTGGACGGAAACGTTGGGATTAGAGACTGTACAAGGAAGTCGAATCCATTGACTGAGTGCATCCCCATAAATTGTGATTGTTGTTGATGTTGATGTTGACACGGTTGTTGAATTTGACTGATTATTCTCTTCCGTCTCGTCATTCTTCACAAATATCTTCTCACCTAATGACGCTCAAACATAAATAAATAAAAAATGTATAAACTTGAAATGTCGAGTTTCTGCTATCTCATCCTCTCATCTCTCAATAATGAATTTCTTTCTATATTTTTATATTTAGTTGGTAGTTTGAAGAAAAAATATTTAACGGGGCACATCGACATAACACATGTATTTCTACACAATTCTGTCAACACCCGTATTTTAGTACTAGCTATAAGTAAAAAAAAATCGAACTCTCATCAATGTGTAGTTTATCAGTTTATCTATAATTTGAAGACAAAATGAATACTGCAATAGTTTACCGAAAATGGACTCTTAAAGTCTTAAGTATTTGCATTTGCAATAAATGTAAATTAAAAACAAACACTAAAAAAAACTACTCGACTAACTCGAACGAATCGAACACTCAAAGTTGCAAAGTCATTTAAACGGGTAGAAATAGACGAACAGCAAAGGATACCTGGAACAAAGGCGAAGATTGAAGACTGTATTTTAGGATCCTCAATGCTTTCACAAATATACCTTCCAGTTTGCTTGAAGTGCGTGAAGGAGAACTTGACAGTTGCCCCATAGGTATACGTGGAAGCATTTTTTATATCTGGAGCATTGCGATACGTGTCCGTTTTGACAACTGGAGCCTGAAACGATCATTAATCACTTAAAATCCGTTTTTTAGTCATGCGGAAATTACTTGTCGTTTCGATCGAATTAAAATGCAGGAATCTATAGACGATTCCTAGATTTATTGAAATCACTGAAAAAAATTGAAATGACTGATTGAAAGCTTGGCTGTGGCAACGTAATAATTCAACATTGCATTTCAATGCGTAGTGTTCAAGTTAATTTGACTTTCAGTTTTATTTTATTATTGCTCCCAGTAATCCAAAAAATAGGAATGCGTTGGTAGATTCATGTTTTTTAAGTATTACTTTTAAAGGTGGTTGCCTTCTACAGTTTGCGTGGAAAAAATTTGATCCCGACAATATTTTTAAAAACCTACCCCTTGTCCTTCATAAATCCAATGGATAGGCTGATGGAAGCTGCAATTCAATTGAATTGAAAAATCTTCCCAGAGATGATCACCAACTTTGAGATGAGGTAGAACAACATAGGAATTTTTAACTTCCTTGATAACTCTCACCGTTACCCCCTTGAAATCCTTTAAGAAAGCTCCCACCCGCGGCACTGACCGCAAGTCCGCTCCATGATGGTGATGCCCATGTCCGTGTGAATTAGAATGGGCATTATGGACCCGAGAACTCCTGGACACTCTCTTTCCATGGATTGCAATTCCAGGATTTAAAAGAACGAAGAAGAGCAGTGCAAATAGGAAAGATTGCACTAAAGTAGAACTACGAACACTAGTTGTTGAGCACATTTGGGGGAACAAAACTGTGTCTACGAAAATCAAATCAAATGAAAGACGTTGGGATTAGCAATTAATTTACGAATAACTACTAGGTATATTATATAAATACTTGGAAATTATTAATATTGAGAACTCACACTCCCTGACAGTCACATAGTTATTTTCACAGTGCACTGGTTAGATTGTGTATATAATTGTATACCCACTTGGATGTTTACTCTCCACGAACACTGTTTTTTTATAGATCTTGTTTGTCTTCTATTTTGCGTTGTAGCTGGGCATACGGAAAAAAATTTAGAATGTTGTTCTTACGGCTGTAATGTGGGAAGAAGTGCCGGTATGGACGTTATAGGATGAGCTTTATATATAACCTATCTGTATACCCACTTGTTATTATTACCTGTTTTTTTTTTCGCGCCAGCGTAAAAATGTTTTGCACCTTTATTTTCACAATTGATAATGTTCACACTAATATTTGTTAATCCTATTGTTCACATTCAGTGACTAATATTATTGTAGTGGGCAGCTTGTGCTCGAATTGTATTATTGCCGGTAGGGAAATTATTTCATACTCGTGAGTTCACTTGGAAGGAAGGATGCAATGCGCTGTTGTTCTCGTAGATCTTGACTGGTAGTTGTGGTCGTGGGAAGATCCTAATGAATCTGTAGAAAAATACTTGGAACTGGGAAATTCAGAATCTGAATTTCTTTCTCAGATGGTTTCCAGTCCCAATCTGACACACGAAGTTTATATCTATATATATCTTTGTCTATTATAGTCATGCAATTTGTAGTAACAAAAGAATTTCTCACCGACTGACGTAACAACTGTACCAAGCAAAGGAATTAGATAATAGGATATAAAACAACCAGTAATTACCATCAAGGCTTCTGAAATTATTGAGCGTTATATCATAGCAATTTTACTGCTAATATTTTCCAGAAACCTTGAATCACTGTTTTTTTTATGGATTTTAAATTTTTTAACTATCAGTTAGCTTCTACATCCCGTAGTTTCTCTGCCTACAACTAAAAGTACTGTCAATTAAATGTCAATTGTCAACTGATCTGGTTCTATATCATTTGACCTAAAGTATAAACTAAATTGGTGAGTCAAAATTTTGAAAATGAGAAAGAAACAAGAGTCAAGATTCCTAAATGGAATGAGAATCTTTTCCATGTACTAGTTCCTAGGCGTTAGAAGACTGCCTTGCCTTGAGAGAAGGTATGTGATACTAATAGGCAAGTGCACTTAATGTGAACGGATGAAAGAAGGAAGTGAGAAAAGGAATAAATTGAAGGAGATGCTAAATGCTAATGCGTTTGACAGAAAATCGTTAGATTTGTAAGCTTTGCTGAAGATACGATGATAGAGGTCTTGTGAGGGACTCGAATTATTTCCCAAAAAGAAAAAAAAAACCAATTGACGTTTAAGTTTACAAACTACGTACAGATCCAAACGACTAGAGAGACAGTAGTGCTAGAGACATTTGACTTGCTGATTGTTCTGTTGTGTTGTGACTGAGATGCGTAAGGCTGCTCTGTTACTGTCTTAGTGACTCTTGACTGTTATCTGTACTGTTGCTCAGTGTTATGCCGTGGCCGCTGTAGATCTAGTAAGTATTGCACACACAGCTGAGGTGAAGCGAAGTACTCGTAGGGAAGTCAACACTGACGGATTGTTGTTGTGAGTGGAAAACCAAAGGGTTGTTGTGGAGACTAGTTGCAAGATTTTTATTGACATTGAGCAAATGAAATGACCTCAACTGTAAGTCTGTCTTGTTTTTCATAGTGCCTGCTTATTATCGTTGTCAAGTAAATACAGATACAGATACTGACACTGATATAGGATACAGATTGGAGTACACAGACGGTCCACTCGGATGTCTATGGCCACAAAACTGAAGCCAGCAGTTCATACGCGTACAAGATATATAATTATATCATCACGTAGTGCAGAGACGGACACCCACAACAGAGAGCATATGAGCAGAGAGCAACTCCAAGCAACCACCTTTATTATTGCATTATTGTGGGGCCACTTTGGCCAAAGTGAAGGCACCTCCACACCAGAACAGCAGTTATAAAATGTGAGTAGAGTATGCACGCTCTGACTTCTGTCCTGTGACCACTGGTTTGGCTTCCTATTACTTATGTATCCTCACACACTCACGTCGACCAGAGGGAATGTCATCTTATAATTATCTCATGGCAATTGGTAAATATTTCCTCCGTACTGGTTGTTATGCCACTCGACTCTCTGTTCGTATGTACGTATAGTATGTATGTAGATGTACTGATTATTTGATTTCTATCTTATTTCGAAGTCAAACTGTTTATCAAGACTCAATAATTCTGACGGAATAAATTAGAATAATTTAATGCACATACGGATGCAGGATGATGATAGTGATTAGAATGATGAGGTGGTGCTGGTTCTGGTGCTGGTGCAGTGCAGTGGTATGGCTAACGAATCCTCCACCTAGAATTTTGTACCAACTTTCATTCACTCACAACGTTGAGCAGACAATAAGCCACCTTCACGTTATTATTACACACAGAAAATCAGCTCAGTACTAGACTAATTTTAGTTCTCGAACTTGTGAGCCCGCAAAAGTGTGGTAGGAATTTTACTGGCACTTTAAACTCATTTTTTAGCTTGATTATGTAAACAAGACGAATTCGACAGCATTTATTGTGAGCTACTTTGGATTACGTAATTACTTGTATGTATGTATGATTTGCATTAATCATTACAGATGCTATTACTCTGGAAGTCTGGAAGTAGGCAGGTAAAAGTTTACATTAGGGCTGAGATTACAACCCTTCCAAAAATCGATTAATGTATACCTAATATATTTAAACAATTCCAAGTAAACCATTTGGCAAAGCTGTACTAACAAATGGGAGCTGCAGAAGCACAGATTGCGGTTTCAAGGGATGCGGTTTTGAATATTGGGAATTTGGAATGGGATTGGGACGTCTACAAAACTAATTATGACAAATGCAAGGCTGGCAATATCAAGAACACAGCTTAAGTATTGGATCATAAAGATATAGATGTGTCGATTAATGGGAAGCATTACATATATGTGTTGTGGGTTCCTGGGTTACGTGGCCTAAATCCATTTCATATTAGCTTTGAAATTATAGTCATATCAGATAGCTTTACGTTCTGCAATCTGTAACCTCAATTAGTAATCCAGTGAATACCTACAAAGTATTTTACGAACAGTGAACGTGAAAAAAATCCACGATCCAAATATTAACATTGAATTTAGATTGCGATTTTTAAAGAATTATTTCATAGAAAGTCATGGGTATATCTCCCTCTTAAGTACGAGGCCTCTGGTCTTTGATTTTCATTCTTTTTCAATTACATAATTTGTTTTAGTTATAACTATTCGTGTATCCTAATAACAAACTCTTATCTCAATGAGATACTTTATGTATTTAGGAACCTATATACTGTTATTAAACGACATGTTAAGGAATACCGGGATTTGAAAAGCCCAGTACAACTCAACAGAGTTCAATGTGTCCCAACGGGGAGCTATGTATTATTATTAAGTCGTTTTCCTTCTGCCTTCATGGGACACCATATAAAGAATCTCACACCTTTTCTTAAATGAAACTTTAGAAAATACAAATCAGGTTACGTTTCTCCAAAAGCCGTACACACCAGTAAGAAAGAAAAATAGTTGCTACACATTGTATATCTCTTAATTTTAATATAAGGAGTACAGACCAAGCTGAATGCAGATACGGCTTCGTAGCTCCTTCGGTAACTTAATAATTATTCTGTAAATGACGGGACTCTTTGAAATGAGAAATGTAATGAAGGAACGACAAAATATAGAAAGAACAGCTGACCACTCTGCACTGACGGCTGACTGATTGCTCATTAGATGATCCGTGTTGCTGAGTGAATTGCTTTCAGTACTTGGTGATAATAATCTGCTTGAGATTGGGACTGATAGTAAGATGGATCGGCCCTAAAGAGTCTACTACATACAATCCATCAAAGGATATATTAATGCTACATAATAATATAATAATAATACTAAACGGCAATAATAAAACCCTAAAGATCAAATGAAAACTGTTTAATAATCTGCGAATCGCGATTAGGCTCACACTGCTGCTGACTATCAATGAATCAGGGGGCAATTATCGATTCTCGTAATAATATTAAATCAACCTTGTGTGAACATATGAAGCACAATGAGCATGGGACAATAGTACACTTGCCATGAGATGAATCAAAAAACATATCAAAGAAAAGTGAAAGCGAGAAACTTATTGCATCGCACGTTTCGATGAAAAAGGTATAGTTGTTTTACAGATAGTTCCAGGCAGTCTATATACCTGTTGCCATTATATCATGTATAGGCAAGTACATACACAAGTGTACATAGTATGTAGCATTGCTTTGCAATCTAGTGTGGGTCTACGACTGTCGTCGTTCTCGTTCCAGGTAAGGTAACGTCGTTAATTACATCGTAAGCTAGGACTGGTTCCACTATTTCACTATAAAGATGATGTTGGTATATATGGGTGGAGGAAAGTTCAAGCAGTTGTTTTTATTATTACTAATATTATTAATGTCTGAAGGAAACCAAGGTGTGAACTTCTTTGACCTCACTTATGAAGCGACTAACTATAATTATACATGCACATAAAACTGATACTGACTAGTGAACAATGATTACAGCTTAAGATCACGGAGCCCATTTAAAAGTACATGCTTGTGTGTCATTTTAATCGTACAATAAAATAAATGTTTGAATGTCAAGTCGTCAGGCGCATTGTTCTTCCATCCATCCATAGTTTACTAATATTTCCCATTACATACCTACCTATATACATAATATATAATTTAATATAATACTAGCAGCGACAGCTGGAGAAAAAAACTAGCCCTTTACGTACAGATACAATCTTTAGGATGGTAATATTTTGATAAAATAATTATAACTAGTGTTGAATAATAATGGATTTGGATTTGAGATTTAAAGTTATGTCGCTGAGTTATATAATTACTACAATCTCTTTTAGGCGCTCTGTGTTATTTTCGTATTGGCGTGAGATTTTCGTTCAGACATATGTGGGCATGCCGCTGCTACAAGTTTGAATTCATGTATATTTCCAGAAATAAGTTTTATATTCACTCGTGTTGTATATATGGACTGTGAAGGGAATGTAGACATAATTACGATGCTATTTGCTAGTAAGCATTATAAAACCTCTGAAAATTATACAGCCCTAGTGTCTTAAACCAAGATTTATTTACAATGGTTTGTAATTATAGCAGTAGCAATAAAGGAAATTATGGCGACCTTGAAAATAATTATTAATTGTTATTGCTGGGTTTGGTATCACATCACGTTCGTGTTGGAGTAAGTAAGCCTTTGTGTACACAGATACATACGTAAGTACGTCTGTTAACATGGTTTCTCATGCTCCATCCGTAGAACATCAAACATTATTCCCTACCAACGTACCTACATCATTTCATGCAATACAAATATAGCAAATGCAATTCTGAATTCTGATGTAGTGAAATAAATTATGAAATAAAAATTACGAAGGAACTGCCTCTTCTAAGGTATTTTTAGGAATAAGCACGTCCATCATGATCACGTTTTAAATGTACAGGCTACAGGCTAGAGGGAGAGGTACCTGATAGTGATGAGCACACCTTTCATCCCACGACAAATATATTCTTCAATCACTTTTGTGTTCGAAAAAAAAAGTTGCACTCTTCTTCCTATTGTATCTGAGCTCGACAAAAAATTTGAGTTAATTCCCATCTTACTAAGTCTCTGGATGTTAAGTTGCTTGACGTGACTGGTACTGAGAATGTTATTTAACTCCTTAGGATTTTGTACTAAATCATCCTTTGGACTACATGTTTGATATCTGAACATTACACTTAACATGAAAATCATAATAGTACTGACCCAAGTACTTATGTACCTATAGGTACGAATACTTACTTACAATTTATTTCATGCCCGCAGCCTGCGCACGGTACAGCAGACACATTTTCTTGTTGGGGAAGGAGTTGAGAGTTTTGTGCCTGAAAAAAAAATGTCGACGTCTTTCGTTTAAATTACATTTTATTCTCTTATGTAATAAATAATAGGCAAATTACCAAGAAGGAGTAAAAAAGGTTCCATGCGTTAGTCTTACGGCAGCCGAATGCTGCTAATCCTTGCCTTCACCACAGAACATATTGAAAATCGCATATTAAATTTCATCCACCTGGCCACCAAAAAAGATGATTGAGATGAAGGATTGAGAATATATACAGAATATACATGTTTTGAGACACAAAATAGGTAAATAAACTAGAAAATCATGATATAATTTAGCAGCTGCAGAAACTACAGTCAAACACGTATGCTTTTTCAACAGAACGCAAGCCTGTAAGCAGTTTTATCTCCAAAGGTTTTTTTTTCGTGTGGGGAGTACACTGCATATTAATGATGAGACGAGAGATCCTTTGTTTTAGCCTGTCTTTTCGTCATTCGTTTTTCCATCTCAGAAAAATGTGTGCGAAAGACATTAAACACTTTTGGTATCATTTTGTACTTATTTTATTTTAACAAGCGTTGTGAAGCATATTCACATTTTCTTCATTCAACTTGTCACTTCCCCTTCAATTTTATTGTGTCGCAGCGGCTACTATCCTTAATAAGTGTGTGTGTGTGTGCATACGTCCCAACAAATTACTCTGACACGAGCGATTAAACTACCACTAAACGAACGTGCCTTAATCTTGTAGACACATGTATGTACCTATATCGGTGTACGAGAGGCCTGTATAGTATGCTAGTATGCATTATAGGCATGCAATGGACTCGTGCAGTGTAGTATATACTGCTCTATAGCATAGCACAAAACAGATACTCTTTGTTAAATCAGTTAACTTTTATTTCATTTCAGAGGACAAGGTTACATCGACTATTTAAATAAACATGTTTACCTTTCTCTATCTTATGAGCATTGGTCGGAGATTAATGTAATCAAGAATAATAAATTCATTATTGTGAGCGTAATCTGATTAAGACTCTCTGCACTCACACTCCACAACTCCGCAGCTCGACACAACACAATGGAAGATAATCCTAGGGGTATCTGTAATCTGCAGTTGATAAGAGTTCAACTCAAAATATAACTCTCATATGGATTCTACCATCAGTTCCAACAACTATTCTTAGTCTATTATCATTCGTCTTTCTTGAATCGGAGATGAAAGTCTTAGCACTTGTCTACAACTCAATAATAATTTTTATTTTTGAAAGTTTCCTTTTCCATTGCATTGCTCAGTATCGCTAGCTAGCGACGACTTGGGATACCTATTTTGTAATTATTGCATTGCATGTACTAATATGTACTATGTAGTACAGATAATTACAAGTGTACTGTATTGATAGGCAGTACACGGAACTACTCATATGTATGTATACACTGCTTAGGTCACCCATACATTGGATTGTTGCTAACTTACTAAAAATATAAATTATGGCTTGTAAATATCAGTACTGCCCTCGAGCTAACCATGGAAATTCAAGTGCTGGCTATTTTCATCCTTACATAATAAATAGGAATGTATGTAGGTGCTTAAATAGAATCAGAATGGGTAATGCAAAAATATTTTGTGTAGCTTTTTCTCAGTTTTAATTTTGACTGGTACGTATGCAAGGTATCAATACTTGATATATTTGCTGGCAAAGTTATTGTGATTGTGGGCACAGATGATACGGGGGCGTTTCTATAAGAGTGACCTACGGCCGGCATTAGTTTTTTTTTGTTTTATACTTCCAGATGTACATAATACAGGTAGCACGGGGAAATACAAAATGCAAGTAAATGAACATGAAATGCATGACAGATTGACAGTTTACTGCGTCGTTAGACTCATGCTACTGTTGATCATTAAAGTGTAAAAAATATTCAGTGACTAACGGGTAAGTTTAATTGCAAATGGTTGGTATTTCTGGATAAGTGTAACAAAAGTTACGGACTTGACTGACAATTGCACGAGAGAATTAACGTCATATATTTAAACGTCACGACTTCTTGCTGTCTCGCATGCGTCATGATTATGATGAAGATCATGATTATAATTATAGGCATAGGTGCATAAGTAATAATTACTTCATTTATTGACAACTTGCACAGATGTGTGTAGCATAAAATGTATAATTTCTTAACAAATGGATTTTTTTACAGAAATTTTCCAGGAAGTCATGCTTACACACAATTTACATAATACAAAAATGTATTCTAACAAGCTCTGCAGATGATTTACCAAATCCCTAGTTATATTTTTTAACAATAAGCACAAGCACACAAAGCTGCGCGGCCTTTTAGCGGATTCATGCGAATAGGAAATCCCGTTGCGGGGGCAGTGCCGCCAGTACAGTTTTTAATCTCACAATAATTGTATTACCAAAATTTATTAGGAAGTTTAAAATGCTAGGAAGTTGACACACTTAGTACGAAAATCCGACACAGAGGAATGATTGTTATGATAGCCATGAATTTCTGGAACCTCAATAGACTTTGCACAGATGCGATATATTTAATTTGCGATTCAACAGTGTAAGTACCTGTGCATAGCACATATGAGCGATGGTTTAATGTGTCATACAAAACTTTAATGCTAATGTTAATTTGGTGATAAATTTGATTATAATAAGCTGTGTGATTTTGTAGTTTAAGGTTGTATTTAATGCAGGAGGTTACAACAATCGTCATTGTAAGCACTAACATAGAGTATCAACTGGGTAAGCTGCCTAAAATGTCCCACATCCGTAATCACAGTTTATTTTACATAAGTTCATGCAGATTTTTATCTTGTTTCCTGTCTTATTATGCCACTGACCACTGCACTGCAATAATGGAGCTGACTGTTGCAGCTACACGAAATGTTTCGTTTATGGCCTTAATCAATGTTTTATCTTATTCTTAGGCAAACAAATGCAAAATTTTACTGCCTTTTGTGCCTTGCTATCAGTGAGTGAGCCCGATGCCGTGAGGAGTAAGTAGACAAATACAAGCACGCAAGCAAAGTGTGTATATCTATTTGCATTTTGCATTTTTACGATTTGATTGTAGTTGTTAGCCCTTGAACTCTGCTGCCGCAGGATGAGATACATCGAGAGATATATGTAGGTACTTATGTGTATATAGTTGCCTCTGCTATTTTTGTAGGATCTGCACGGAAAGGAAGGCACAAGGAATAAATAGTACGCATGGATTTAATAAAATCCTAATGCTAATAATTCTGTGGTGATAAGTGATGGTGCAATCCCCATAAATTATCCAAATAATATATAGTAACAGACAGAGTTAAAAAATCTCGCGGAATTAAATCAGTTTACTCAAAAATTTATTTCATACAACGGGATGACGATGATACGTCACACAACGCAACACGGTCCAACACAAAGAAACAGCAATTATTGATTCTATATTATAAAAGTAGTAATAATTATATGGATGGTATCATTTAGCGAGGCAACAGCCAGTAACGTTTGCAGGCGTAGTGTGTAAGTATCTGTATATTTTTTTTTCGTATCTTTATCTCACTTTACTCTGGTACATTATCACAATCAAGTACATTACAAAAAATATTTTTATTATAAAATTACATTTATGAATCTAGCTTATTTATGGATATGGACAGCATTTAGCAATTTGGCTAGGAAAACTGCACAATTGCATAGAAGTAAAAACCATCAATCCATGGAACAATACCAAAAAAAACGGGGGAAAAAATCATGTTAGTTTCGAAGATACACACAAGATCAACACTTCATTGGAACCAGTTTAGAGATTAAGTTTACATTGTTCACAGTAGCGCAACGTAAAAGTACATATATACTTGTGCAGTCGCAGCAGTAGCAGTAGTCAAAAGAAATCTTATAATATTACACTTTTTATCTTAAAATTTATAAAATGAATTGCCTCAATCGATTCTATCTATATTCTACACAATGTACTTACAACATAACATATATTTGCAATCTTTAAGTCTTATTACAGCAAGTGCCTGATCAAATACACAGATTTTTCGCAGAGGCGCTCTTAAATTCTTTTGTTTCCTTGTGAGTAATTAGATGTTTTACATCTCTCTCACAATTTCCTTTTAACCCTCCATCTACATTGCTTACATCGAAATCAGACATTGCAAATTGAGTCACAACACTACTAACCATTATGATAGTGTACACTATGCGACTATGCTGTATGTACACATTAAATTAACTCTTGTACAAATACATAACAGTTACTAGAAAAAAGCAGATCTTCTCGATTTAAATTCTCATTTCAAGATCTAGCTCTTAATTATATATAGTATAGGTACTTGATACTATTTAGCAAGGAATTTATGCATTCATTGTATAGTACAGGTACATTGACATATATTGTCTCATGTTTATTAAGGAAATTCCAGTTTTTTTTTCCTCTTCAAAGGAACAACAATGCTGACAATGAGCTTGAAAGCATTAGACCGATAACTAGTATTATTATCTCGTGTCTACACCACGCTATTTTTTAATCTCTCTGTTGACTCTAAATCGTATCTACCAGAAATGAGAATAACTCAAAACATTACGGATGACTAAGAAATTAGTTGATAAGACCAAAATTTCAAATATTAAAATTCAGAATAAGGATCCCAGCCAACATTATTTTCTTGACAATATTCCAATTCCAAAAAAAAATATGTGGAGGTAGATACAAGCTGCGCAGTTCTTCATCATAAGGAAGATAAACACTACGTTTTACAAAAAAGGGAATCCTAATTATCTATGTATAGCGTCATATTTCGATAACCACGTGTAAAAACAAAAAAAGACTCATTAGCCTCCATACTCCATGGTATTTTTGCTCCTTGTTTATTTATTTATTTTAAGAAGTGCTTTCTAATGCTGCTTCTGGGTTGGTAGTGCTGGTGGCGGACGTGCGCCGCGTGGAGCATGTTTTTCATGGAATTATTGTGATATAATCGTGTAATTATATCTACAAAATTCTTCTACATTCATTTAAAATTGATTACATTGTGTACTCTTTAGCATAAAGAGTAACGATAATCTCATTGCACTGCACCTCCGATTCCTGGATAAAATGTTTCAGAAAACTGGAAATTATTATTACTAGGTATACATTATGTTCAGTTCACTTGTGGCATGGGGCTTAAGGAAACTAACTGGAGAGTGAGCGTTGGAAAAAGGTTTTAATCTTGCCCTTGTCCTTGTCAACATTTGCGAGTGCTTGGTTAACCCAGCACCAGCACGCCGTATAGTATATTTTCATTAACGTTACTTACAGAAAGGAACGAGATTTTTTTAAATTTTAGTATAAAAAAAAACAAGTAGGTAATCTGCTCACGTCCTAAGTAACTTTCTTGAGAGCAGTGCACAGGTTTTAGTTCTGTACACCTTGTCAGCAGAGAATATAATATTTCTCATTAATTGATATTACACATGTAGATACCAGTACCAACTCAGGTTTTAAATTCACTTTTTTTTTCTTCCTATGTACCAAGAATTTTTCTCGTTTCGTGTCGACTGTAATTATTGTAAACGACGAAGACGATGACCACCGTCGACTCATTCACTGACAGAGTTGAATTGAAGAAGCATACTTGTACATAATAATACAATATATATTATTTTCATAGATTATTCTCTTGATGTCTATCCATTCTGTTCCGTTATATTGTTACTGGTACCTACTTACAACCATTTCACGAGAAAATTAATATTGTATTATTTACTTTATTTTTGTCAGTTTTGTGGAGTGGTTCAGGTTTTTTTTCAGTGTCTTCAATTACTTGTCACTCCTATCTAGGCTTCCTGTCATCCTCCCGAACCATCGTCCAAAATATTATGTCCGATTCACAATGAACTCCTTTTTCACAAGATAGTAGTTTATATCCCCATCCTTCGAAAAAATTGACAAGTGGGGCAATGTGGGCCATAGGCATTACTGCTTAGCGGGGAAAATCAAAATACAAAATTGAAATCTTATAAACGAATAAAACGAAGTTAACAAATCTTTTAAGTCTCAACGTTGCCATCATACAAGTACATCTGTCATCTGTGTGATACCGATGAAAGTAAAACATAATGTATTGTTTGTAATGTTTAAAGCAACTGCAACAAAATAATCATATAAAGTAACTACAAACCTGGTTCTGATTCACTGGTTTGAATTCGCCAACGAATTGAAATCAAATCAGACACATACTGCTGCTTATACTTGACATGCTCAATTTTTTTCGATACTTTAGCCATTTGATCCTCATGCAGGCCATCAATTTGTATTTTCCATGTGTTTGGCATCGCTAATGAAGGTCTTAGTCTGGAATACAAATAAAATGTGACGCCAAAAATAAATAAAAAAATCTAAAAAAACAAAAAATATATGTATACACCTAAGTATTTCCAACATTGCATTTTTCCATTGACTGCAAACTGAACTGAAAATTATAATTAGCAACATGGGTACATAAATACAGTGTTTTGTACTTGTCCTGCTATTCTAATTTATTCTGAATTATTGAGTTCAACTTCAGCTCATTAAAATATTACAATGGTATAGAATGTCAACAGAAAGAACAAAAGAACAAATGCACATACAGTCAACCGTACATAACCTCGCTAATACAAATACAGTGCCAGTTAGCAGACCAGATCAGGCCATGTCAAACAAAAGTCATGCACAATGCACTACTGATGACTGACAGTCAAACAAGTTGCAGTAGTACGTATTTTCTAACTTAAAGAATGTACAAATGACTCGAGGAAGGATGGTGGGTATCATCCCCCCAAAAAATTAGTGTAAAATAATATTGACAGGAACATTTATATGTAAAGAATCGTCGGAAAGATAATTAGGTATGTTTTTTGTTACATACTTACAACTTATATGGGAACGTTAACGTTACCAATAAATTGACACCTCAGCTTCGGTGCTTTTTAGTATACATGTAGTACTTCCCTTCACCCACTTATAATAAATGATAAATATATATAATGCTTAAATCCGTGAGCTGCCTTAAGAAAGCTCCAAGCCATTAAATATATTTACAAGACTAAACTTTACTTTTATTTTTTTAAAGGATTTCCACTTACATGATAATTAATGTTGACATGATTCCTTTGTGAAGAAGCGTTGACTTCTAATGTGTGTGTGATCGCTTGAATTTGAAAGAGTTGACCCCGATATTATCCCGTGAGAGCGGATTACTTGAGCAGTTAACAGTAAAAAAGGAAGAGTTCCCTCCTGACAGACACTCGCTCTGATGATGATGATGATGATGATGATGATCCGTACTCCGTACTGTCTGACTAACTGAGTTCCAAATCCACGACTGTCGACCCTCTCGTTGAACCTGTTAATTTTTTGTTTCAATTCAAAATTATAACAACAACTTTATCTCGAGCTGTAAAAGTATATTTTATATTACTGTCACATTCACACCTCACACACTCACAGCACAGAGATATCTAAGGACCTATATGCTATCTGTGAGTCAGAGCATTAGTGAAGCGCAAACAACTCCAAATTAAAAATTAAAATGCCTCACAGAAATAATAATGCCTCTGATACGTCTACACATCACACACACTGTTAGAGTTAAAATTAGCAGACATACTTTAGTCAGGGTTGATTTACAAATGGATTGTAAATAGATAGTATAGTACATAATAGGTCACATTCGAAATTAGATTAATAAATATTGGAGAGAGCCAAGAGAGTAGTTTGTTCGTCAGGGATGTGTTTAAAGTGTCAGCAAACAAAAGTAGAATCGAAAGTTTGTCAAGATAAATAAAATTTTTTGATATTTTCTACAACAACAATGAGCGTCCTTACGTTTTCTTGGAGCGGGTGATAGTGGTACTGAGGAATCGTGGCTGTGATAAAAGATAAAGGCGTACACTTTGCTTTTGACTTGCTTTGAAGCTCGGATGGAATTATGGAATGGATGGATGGATGGATGGATGAATAGATTCTACAATGGTAACGTTGGGGGTTTAGAGGAGAACTGAACCTAAAATCCTACAGCAAGTGGCATGGAAAAATGGAAAAGGCTGGAGGTCTATTGTAAGATCCAAGATAATGCCTTCAAACTGCTCTCTGTGTTTTCTTAACACTTAACAGACTGGACGTTTCGTAAGTGCTGAGTTAACGATCGGCGATTTTGACTTGGAAGAGTGTTTAGTGAGACTTTATCCTCGTCGTGGGGCAAGTGAAACGTTAAATAAAAAAAAAGTTGTTCTAATCCATGAAAAATGAAGACGAGACTGAACGGCTCAGTGTAGTTGCAGCTGTAGTAGTAGTAGTAGTACAGTAGTATCAGTAGTAGGCGTACAGGTTTTGACTTATTTAAATTTGAAAGTGCAATATATTTGACTAGTTTGTATGAGTCAGTTGACTTCAGTTCAAACTATGAGCTGAACCTCACACTGTAAGGATAGATCTGTATTCAGAAGAGATGGCAAAGTCTCCATTGAAAATATTGTAAGCAGGAGAGCCTTTTAGAATTCCATGACATGAAAATCAAAAAACTTCCACTACCAAACTACCAACCCAGCCATCCTTAATATGTGGTACTAAACTAGGTAATATACCGAGGCTCTTTCTTTACCTGACAGTCAAGTCAGTACCCAATGAAGGTAGTTATTTACGTCGGCAGAGAGATATCCCTATAAACTTAAGTGTATTCAGAAATTTACAAACTTACCTGCCTGATTCTACGAAAAGAAGAAAAGTTTAAGGACGGACGGACGGACGGACGGACGAGTAATAGTCGTTCAATATAAGAGCATTTACAATGTTTCCTTTTGCTTTGAGCGGATCACATGGAGATAATTTTAGTCGCTATCGTTATAATTATGGTAGTTAGGAATTCACTTTTCTACGACTGATACAAAATGCACTCCAACATGATGAATAATTTGTGCCCATAACTACACCTTATGTTCCTATTACGAGTCACGCTCATCACCAACACCTGAGCTCGAAAAATTGGCTCCTCTCCTTCCCATTTGGTAAATTATTATAGAAACATTCATCATCATTTTGAAATTGTAATTGTTTCTCATTTGCATTCAATCATCTACCTAGTTCAGGGAAGAAAGAAGATGCATACGAGCACACACGTATGTGTACCTGGACGAGGATTATTAGATAATATTTAGTGCTGCTGTAAGCTTCAAATTCTGTATCTTCTCTGCAATTTCAAACATTTTAAAACGTACTATCTACACCTATCTCTAATAGTAGATGCAAAAGATGATATATCCAGTTCAATAAAATTCTGTATTTAGTATCTTTCAGACTCAGTAGGATTTAGAACTTTTAGTCAAACCTATCTGTAGTATACCACATCATAGGTAGTTTAAGTAGTTTTGACTGTCTTCAAACGGTGTAGATAGGACGTATGGGCAGTGAGAGAGATTTTGTAAAAACAGAGATGGGTCATCCTGCACCGTGCATCTTCGATAACAGTTCACAAAGTCACTGTCGGAATGCATAGGTAGAAATGTAGGTACCTACACTGCATTTAAATATTTACAGAGAACTGATAGAGTCAACCCAGACCACAGGACAGACCAGTAGTACCAGCACCAGCAAGTTAAATATTTTTTTTGCAGCTGTGCTACGGCTATAATATCAAGTTCGCAAGAGTATAGAGATAGACCGAAGTAAAGGTGGGATATACGCAGAGTCTACCACTACCATATTACCCAAAACGAACCTTGGTTGACATACAAATACAATAATTAGCATACCTACATTAACTTTATGAATGGGTAAAAAGACTGAGTTTTTTCCACACTACTGCAGCCCTATGCTAATATACTCCCAATGCAATAGTCAGAGTGATCACCAGAGTCAGTCAGTATCAGTATCGATGACGAACAGGGAGACTAATTTTGTATGCAAAGATCGTCGTTTATACAGTTCTTGTTAATTGGGACGTACCGACTTGTAATTCTTCAACTTATCCCCGCCTCCAGCCCAACTTAGCACGCACTCACCAAAATAAAAGCAAACACTAAAGGAAAATCACTTAAACTTCAGTCTCACAAACTTTTTCTTGTAATTTTATTATTGTCTCTAGTTACTAGGACAGAGCTGAGCTAGAAGTCGGTATACATATGGACACCAAAGAGAGAAACAACTGATTTAAAAATCCAGTGATGATTTTGGTAATGGTAGTTCCTCAAACCTTGAGCTCACTGTGTGTAACCAGTTTAGTTCACAGTCCCAATGCAGTCATTCAATAGGGCTCTGGACTGTTGACTGCTGACTGTCTGGTCCACTGGATCTTCTCATTAAATGCTTAATGCAGGAAAATACAGAAATTTGGTACGAAAGACATTCCCTGAATAATAAACTAATGTCTGCTACGCTCCAGCGGACAGCAAACGACCTAAAAACTTGTTAAACTCGAGTCCTTTTTACGAATTAATTATTACAAGACACAAACAACTGCAAGCTTATTGTATGTATGGGGAAGTACTGTAGTAGTATTTAGTTTGTAATGGCTCATCGTCTTACAGTTTTAATTTAAGTATCCGAGTTTAGTAAAAATATAAATCGCGCAGTGCTTACTAATTTTCAGGTTCAAATGCTAGGCTGGTAGGTGGGGTGGCTTATTATTCATTTATTTCTTTTGCCTACTATATACATAGATTCAGTATTACATTCAGCTTTTAGCCATACATGTGTATACTTCATTATTAAATTATGACTTTTGACAGCTCCACGAGTGAAGATTAAGGATTTAAATGAGTCATTTAAACGGGGCTAAGACGTAATGCTGATGAACATACGCCTTTTTATCTTTCCATTAGTAGTAGTTAATTATTAGTAGGGAGCATTACAGCATTATCAATAATTAATAGTTCTCTAATAACACTACAGCTCCGACCGAGACAGCTCAGATTTTCTAGTGGAACATTTGCTTTATGCAAGGAATGACTGGACAGATTTAAGAATATTTAGGAAGCAGAGAGAACAAAAATTTCCTTACATTTTAACTTTTAAACAAGTTGGATTTTAAATTGCTTGTAAACAACCTACAAATCACACTCTTGACGTCAATTTATTGTTTGTTGAATATAATTGTTCCATTATTCCCATGTTTATTTTATGGATGAGTTGAGTAAGTAGGAAGCTAAGACTTTTGACAGACATATGTATATAGGTGTGGACTTCGGTATGGAGCTTTATGTAATTGGGAAGCTTGTAAAATGCTAAAATGTTTCTACTCATTTTTCCATAGTGTTCCATTTACTGTTTCCATTCGGCCATTGTTATTCGTACAACGTAATAAGTGGTAGGTACTATCCAGATTAATCCAGACTGGTCGCAACGTAACTTTTGCCAGGTCCATGCCATGAAATGGAATCATGAACACTCTAAATGAATGCACAGTATCATTTGATTAATTTAAAGCTTTGTTGAAAATGAGAAAGTAACTCAGACATGCAACTATTCCTGTTAATATTCATATTTTGTTTTTTAAAAAACAACGATTTTATTTGCATTAACGATACACCAAATGATAATGCTAGCCCACAATATTACTGGTCCAACAAATTAAGGTGGTGTTGAAATTGGTAGTCTTGTTTCCATTCAATAAGTAGTAATGCATTCAAATTAGAGGATGACGAAAAGTTATTTTAAAACCCCTTCTCATTTATTTTTATTTAAAATTATGCGGTCCGTAAATTAATCTGCATCGATTTTGTGCCGGAAAAGTGAGACCTTGACCTTGACCTTGATATACACAGTAGTTAGTTTTCTAATTATAATTACAATTGAAGTATTTTGAGTTTCCATTTTCCACTTTAGTCCTTTAGTCCCATAACACGTGCATTGGCATCTCTGTACATTTGTAGTAGGAGTAGGCAGTAGGTAAGGTTACATTTTTACTTAGTTGTGAACAGATTAAAAAATAATATGAATTTAATCGCACATGTATCAAAGTACTTGCTAATTCTGTTTTAATTTAAATACCTTACCTTTTACACTAAAGTTAAAAACGGTTTCATAAGCTTTATACTTCAGAAACTTCAGTTTGCTGAGTTGGCGGCTGTTCCTCCTCTGGGATTTTGGTTAGTTTGACCACTTCAGTGTAGGCTGGTGGATGGTCCTCACTGGGCAGGTAGGCGGGTGGTCGGCCAATGTAACTGGCTGGGATGGAGTAGCAAAGACGATTTCTTCCCTGAACTCGAGCATTCTCCATGGCTCTGGTTTCCGCAGGATTTAAGAACGTGTCTGGATGTCGGAGGAAAACTGGGTTTTCAGGTGTTGGGGCTATCATTGGTGACAGGAGATCCCTTGTTAAATCACCTGGTTCCATAATCAAGACGATGGATCAGATTCATCACCACTTCGAGAAGGAGAGACTATATACTGTCTACTAACATAATTACGGGTAATACATACCTGAATTGGTTGCAGGAGGGGCCATTGACCGTGTTCGGTTTGATCGTATTGGTCCGACCCCTGCGGCTTCCGCTAGTTGCTCGTCAAAATTGAAATTAAGGAGTTCTTCCGCTGTATAAAATCTCATCACTTCCAGCTCCGTCCCACCACTCTCCCCCTGTCGTCCATCCAAAAACAATCCATGAGAATTGACAAATAGGTTTGTCGGGAGCGTAATCCGAGTGTGACCTTGACTACTGGGGAAATCTCTAGTTGTGAAGGAGCGAGTTCTTTGAGCCTCTGCCGTTGCCGTTGGATTCATTATGTATGAATTCTGAGTCGCTCTTCTCTGCTGAGGAGCGGTCATCGTTCTGCGTTCTAAAGATATTCGAAGTAAAAAGTGTAAAATGAAAACATGTTTTTATTCCAGCTAGTACCATAGTTTACAAGATCTTAGCACGGTAAGTTCACAAATGAACGAGCAAACTGAGACACTAAATTGATAAAACTGTATTATGGAGCGTAACCGTGTCGGGGAAAAACCGTGGATGGGGCAAATCCATGGTGCGGAAAAACCGTGGTTGGGCAAAACCGTGGATGGGGCAAAACCGTGGATGGGGCAAAACCGTGGATGGGGCAAAACCGTGGTGGGGCAAAACC